>JANHGB010009094.1:0-22960 GCA_026283785.1 Coracopsis vasa
ACTGGGCATGATGTGCTGTGGTATGGAATACCTCTTTGGCTAGTTTGGATCAGGTGTCCTGTCTCTGCTTCCTCCTGACTTCCCCTCCTCCCTGGCAGAGCATGAGACTCAGAAAGTCCTTGGTTGGAGCAAACACCACTTAGCAACAACCAAAAAACATCAGTGTTATCAGCATTGCTGCCAGGCCAAAAGTCAAAACCACAGCACTGCACCAGCTACTAAGAAGGAGAAAAATGACTGCTACAGCTGAACCCAGGACAATTGGTTAGCACTTAACTGAATAATAATAAAAAACTATTAAAGTAGCTTAAAACTATAGTGTCTGAGTGGAGTTAGAATAAAAAAAGAATCTTCCAGGGAAACTACAACCTGCAACAGATCTTACTGCAAATTTAACACACCAATTCATACCCCCTCTAAATGCAAGACTTTTCTCTCAGCTTTCATGAAATTATAAAATAATGATTTTTGTCTGACACAATATAATAGTGCCTGAAAAAAAGCTGATCGGCTGAACAATATGAGTTGTAATTAAGCCTACAATCCAACAAGGCTTGTCATTCTGCTTTAGTTTCTCATTTTGTACAGTGGTGTCTCTTTCACTGCAGACTAATTCCTATCTCATAATCTCAAAAACCTGCAAATTACAGATAACTCGCAAAAAGGTTTCATAGTAATTAACTAAGTATTCTTATTGAGTCCTACATGCTGATTATAATGATTGACACTACGCAACATATGACACCAGTGTGGGATTCTGTAAAGACGTTTCCCCAGGTATAACTATTTTTACATGCAGATCCCCAAATAACTTCAAAGTTGCTCATAAGTAAGTCTTCACAAGTCTTAGCCCCACTTGCCAGAATATTTATGATAATCTCCTTATTTTATTTGTCAGTAAAACACATGGAAATCATTTGACACTAAATAGAGAATATGTAACAGCAATAACTCCCATAATTTAAAAAAAAGAAAAAGAAAAAGTGAAGATGAAGCAGGAAGACATAAAATTTCGTAGTGAAAATCACATTGGCTGATCCTGAAAGAATGTACTCTTTTTTCAGATCAGTATACTTCAATATTGATCCTTAAGCAATTTTTACCTTGCTTTCATATATACGCCTGCATAAAATGTTCTGAGTTTAGCGCAAAACAAAATTGATAGCAAAGATTAATCTGCTTAAGAAACATAAAGATTCTTCAAGGAACACAGACCTGAAGGTTATTACTGAATCAGTCACCAATACTACATAATTCTTTCCTAAACAAATGAAATCTGTTTTAAAACCAGGCAACGTCTTTGTCCCACTCCTCTTATTCTGGTAAGAAACTGTCGTCTCTTCTACAGGCTACCTTAATTAGTGAAATGTTTAAATCCCTCTGTTCTGGTGTCTATATTCTTTTACATATTTTTACCCTCACTGCTGCTATCATCATTTTTTTTTCACTGTGACATATCTATAGAACACTCATATTTTGTAACTAACTTGGAGATCCCAAAGATCGTCTTAATTTCAGTAGTGTTTCCATTGTGTAGCCCAAACTGTTGCTAGAAGTACATTTTGAACTTTGAAAAAGTAACTTTTTTTCTACTTTTATTTCTTCTTAATTCTTACTGTATCTCAATCCTTCTCTGTACTGATTGTCTTCTTGATAGCATCAGCGTATTTCCATCGCCGAGGCACTAGAGTACATCAGAGAAAAATATTAAACAAGATTTGTCGATTATTTGAGTTTCACTATCAACCTCCTATAAATCCAACAATTGTCTTGCCAACACAACTTCCTTAATCATCTTGCATTACTGTCTTTCTCTGTATAGTATTATATCAAATGTTTTACTAAAATTAGATTAAAACTCTTGAATTTCCCTGTCTAGACAATCAATCAGTTATCTTATCAAAGACATATGCACAGTTAGTCTGACACAATCTACTTTTGATAAACGGCTGCAGTATTTTCTAACAGTTACTCATTTGCAGTCATGACTTAAATACTTAACTCCCAGTATCTGTTTGTAAGTCTTGAATACTACTGAGAATAAACTAACCATTTTGCAGTTACATGTTTTTTCTTTCTTATAAGCTAGCTACTATATTTTCCTGTCATATGATGCGACTTCAACTTGGCAGACTCATTACAAATAGCTGTTACTAACTGTAAGTTTCATGAGCCAGCTGTTTTGAACTACTGAGATGAAGAACATCAGGCCCATAAATTATTAAAACAGACTCTTTTCTATCACCTCTCTAAAATATTTTTTAATTAAACTGATTCTTTTTGTCCATCCCTTCATCATTGCCTACTCAACTGGTTATATTCAATAAGAGCCCTCCTGTCTTCCATTTTCATTTATTTCTTCCTTTACTGATCAGGAAATAATTCATCAACTGCAGACATAACCTTTAAACACGCTTCCTCTATCTGTTGGCTGGAAAAATCCTTTCCTCAGTGTTTAAGTATTGCACTCACAGTGACTACTGCTGACAGATGGAGGAATAAGAAAGCAAATTTATTAGCCTAACATACACCCGCAGTGTCCTGTGGGTTGATACACTGAAAATACATCCTTTTACTAGCTTTGTCATTTCAAAAGTTATTAATATTATTTTATTGCAATGATAGCTTATATTTTTATTACAGATTAAGCTGTGCTTTGGCAATCTGAGGAGTAAATACAAATTCTGTGATGCAAGAATCTTGAAAAAATCTGCTTTTTTGTTGTTATTGAAGATCCAGTAAAAAAAGCAGATTTCTTTTGGAAGGCCATGTTCACTGTTTCAATGTTTGCAATCCCATTTTTACATTAAAGTAGAGAGAATAGCAGCCTAGACAATGTAACTTGATTGGCTTTAAAAGTACAATTTCCATTTGAGATTCTAACTTCATGAATACTAAGGTTAACTTGGTGTTAAGCTCTATATTTTTTTCAGCAATTCCTGCTCACATAATGTCCTGAATATACCTGAACTTCAGTATTGTTAAAACTAGCACATGTAATCTTGTTTCAAGAGACTTTATGTCAATAAATGTGTCACAAATGTTTTCTTGTTAAGGTTGAATTACTTTAATTGACTTGACATTTGGCTCTGTTAATCAACATTCATCTACTCTCAGTTGAAGTAATTTAACCTGAGTTCAATTAAACTAATTCTCAGTCTCATTCTTAGAAAATTGCATTCATATTTATACTCTGCACAAGACTATTTAAATTGACAAGAGTGAGAACTGTGATATTTCAATGTGGCCCCAAATTAAAGTTGCATCTGATTTCCTCAACAGTTTCTCAACAACTGATATTTTGGACCAGATATTTAACCTTCTAGACCCCTCTTCTCCATTGTTTGAATTCCCTTTGTTTAGCTTTCCTTAGTAGGGACTTACAAGGAATAAAAGCTCACACTATCTTCTTTTAGAGGAAGCAGCAGGTGAAACCCATCAATCAGTAAATTCAAAGAGAAGAAAGGTTCCAAAGTTACCCATTCCCTCTATGGAGCGGTGGCTGGTACAGGATGTTTTGGATAATGAAGTTTACATAGGCTGAAAAAATTACTGAAAATACCTAGAGAAAAGATACATTAGTGACTATTAAATATAGAAATACCTCCTCTGACTGAAAAAGATCCTGAAACTTGAAAGACAGGTTAGGAAAGTATATTCCTGGGAAGTATAACTTCACATTTAGACTGTTCATGCTTCCTTCTCTACATATCTATAACTGACTGTTAGGTGCTGCTATATATCATTATAATTCAATATGATATAAGTGTTCAAAAATTCTGTATTATGATGCTGGGTCTGTTTAATGACATACAAAAATATTCACTGCTTGCACAATCTTTAAACAAGCACAACACAGTGACCTCAGGGGGGTCATTTCCTACCTACACAACAAGCACAACACAGCGATATCAGGGGTGTCATTTCCTATCTACACTACTGTAAATTACTAAAGTCACAAAATCATAGAAGTTTTAGGGTTGGAAGGGACCTCTGGAGATCATCTAGTCCAACCCTCCGGCCACGACAGATCCACCTAAAGACGGTCACATAGGAATATGTCCAGTCAGGTTTTGAATGTCTTGAGAGAGGGAGAATCCATGACCCTCCTGGGCAGCCAGTTCCAGTGCTACTGAGTTCTAGATGCTATCTGCAGCAAACACAAATGAAACAGTGCAGAGCTGTGATCATTGTGTGTTCCACAGTTTTGTCTCTCCAGTCTCTATTGGTTGTGTCTATTACTGTTCACTGTCTATGTCAGCATAAGATTTTTTAAAGGAATAAAATGTTACTTTTTCCAGTAAGAAAACTGCCATGAGTCCACAGTGTGGCAATATCATTGACTACAGACAGGTAGTATATAAATACAAACTATCCTAAATCAATTCTACTGTATTTCTTCTGTGATGTTTTTTATTTGGTTTGTTTCTGTTTCCGTTTTTTTTCTTTTTACTCTTTTTTTTAAAGAAATTGATCCAAATTTATATTGCAGCTCTCAACCTGTCTTTACTAAAACTTAAAACTAGAACAAATATTTTTATTACTGTATTTTCCAGACATTTGAGAAAATGTATTGTTATGCCTCTTCTGCTTATGTTTACATATTTGTTCAATGCTTTAATAGAATTTTTGACTTCATGACTTCTTATTTTTTAGCTCTATTTTCAATAGAAGTCACGTTTTTTCTGTACATATGAAAGCAAAACCATAAACTGTAAAACCTGTATTCAAACACTAACCTTAAGATAAAAAAAAAGTTTAGCTCACATTAATTGTTAGGAAAATATGTGGATTTCCTGCTTACTTTGTTTATTCTCTCCTGTATTATTCCTGGAGAGATCAAAAAATCTTAACTGTTATTATACCAAAACAACAGATCTGGCCTGCTGTGAGTACACATATGTGAAGGTTACTGAAAATGCCTTTCCCAGATGAATAAAAGCTGAGAGCCCATATTTTATCATAGTAAATTCATTTTTTAGGTCAACATCTGAGCTGAGTGAAACATTAGTTAAATGAAACTTCTGGTTACACTAGCTGCTCTGTTCAAGAAATTTTCCTGTTAAGATGTGAAACACTTAAGAGATCATTAAAAGACATTCAGTAAATGTGACTAAAATCAGTCGTTAATTGCCTGAGTTCTTTTGATAATCTGGTCTTCCAGTTGTGATGGATTATTCACAATGGTTAATTTTAAGACAGTTTCCAAAGGCTCCTTCTACTAGAAGCAAAATGTGAGATGTTATTTTAGAGGACAAATTGGAGCACACAAATCACCCTCTGGCAAGGATTTTCCACTTTTTTAAGTATAGGGGGAAACATAAGGAGACAAATCTCCTGGGTAGACATGGAGACCACTGAAATCAGAAGGGTTTGGAAGTATGAATATTTTTTAAATTAGGCAATTTTCTCTACATACAGTTTAAGAAAGGTAACGTGATAGTAGAAAGAATGAGTATCACTAAATCATATTAATGTCTTGAACAGAAGTTGTTAAGAGATATCATTTCAAATTTAATATCTCTTTTTAGAGTCACTCATCTTCTCCTGAAGGAGAGAGGATGCTTTAATAATTCAAGAACTTGGTTATTCAGGGAGACTTGATCTATTTGACTACTAGCCCTGCCTTGACAAGCCCACATGACTTTGTTTAGAATTATACTGAGATATTAAGTTGCTGGAGAGGGTCTAGAGAAGGGCAACAAAGCTTGTGAAGGCTCTAGAGCACAAGTCTCCTGAGGTAACAGCCTCAAGATGCACAAGGGGAGGTTTAGATTGGATATTTAAAAAAGTTTCTTCACCAAAAGTGTGATCAGGCATTGGAACAGGCTTCCAAGGGAAGGTGTGGAATCGCTGTCCCTGGAGGAGTTCAAAAACCATGTAGATGAGGCCCTTAGTGACATGGCTTAGTGGTGGACTTGGCAGTGCTGGTGTAATGGTTGGACATAATGATCTTAAAGGTTTTTTCCAACCTAGCTGATTCTATGATTCTATGATTCTGATCACAAATTCTTTTTACTGTCAGGAAAAAAGTTTTGTTAGTACATCTAACTCAAAAAAATACTTTGCAAACAATTTCAGCTGCTTAATATTCCTAATTGCTACAGCACGCACAGCCCAAAATTAAGATTCTAATTCTAGGGAGAAAAAAAAAATTAAAAAAGAAAAGCATAGTTGCAAATACTCATCTGAAATATATAAGAGACTAGCTCCATGATCCCACTACCTTGCTACTAAACTAACCACAAAATTGCTGCTACAAATAAATGTGACCTAAAATACCATATTTATGGCATTGGCAAATTATATCTGTACTTATATATACTGTTTGAAGCTGTCCCAAATCAGAAACTTTAAACTTCTTTTGAAGAGGAAATTCACAGAAAAAAGTATTTTTTAGAAAAGAGATGTTATGCTTCCAGGGTCTAGGCTTTGAGTCAGTACTTTGTTCCAAAGATATGCAATGCAAAATATCTCAGATCAATACTTCTGATGAATCATTTTATGTTCATCAAACTACATTTTTCAATAAAATCTTATATTAGGAGCTTCATGAGAACATGATTTCAGCTTTCAAAAATATATATCTTAAGCTATTTCTTAAAATGAATAAAAGTATTTATAGTCTATATGATTAGCTATCCTAGAATCAAAAGGGAGGGGGAAAAAAAGAAAAGCACTAGTATTACAGACCCTTTAGTTGTGTCTGCATCTATTTTTGTATTCATGATGTCTTGAATGAAGAAGGAAACCTATTCATCTTTTAAACCTTTCATTATGTGTTGATATATAACATTTCTGTATGTAAAAACAGAACATTACACTAAATATATCAAGGCTTCAATAGTAGGACAAGACTGATAGTTCCATGGGATTTCAAGGATGAACTATAAAGAACTATTTAAAAATCTTAGCTAATGCTGTTCATTGAGCAGTATGTCTTGCAATGAGTCTGTATACTTAAAATAGAACATATATTGAGAAAGATATTTAACTTTAATTTATGATCTCTTATATAGTTATTGAGAATGTTATTTGTCATTTTAAATTATTCTATTCATTCATTAAACAGTAATATTACTACTAAAATTAGCACATATATTTTTTTTCTGAATCTATCTAACATCAGCTTCTGAGGAACAGATTCACATATGTCTTTGACTGGATAAAGACACTTCTAACAAAGACTTTATTCTGACTTAAATGACAGGTGATGGTAACATTGCTTCTTAAACTCCATTTTAAAAAGCTAAATCAGCTAAAATACATTGTAGGAAAGATTTCTAGATGGCTTTTCCAATATTTTTTTCTTTTTTCCAATGTTGTTTTTGACTATGGATATCAAAAGTAGTTGTGCCATTTAATATGGCTCTCAGTAACATTGTAATTTATCGACCATACTACCTCATCTATTTTCTTTAAGAATTCAAGATTCATATAGCTTACTTTTTAACCACTGCATTCCTTGGGAGATCTCTATGAGGTTTTCATCCATTGGAAGGTCTAAGTATTAATTCAAAAAATTAGACATCTAGCCCAAAAATATGAATTGATATCTTCAGATACATTTATGATCCTGATTTCTTAAAAATATTGATTCATACTGTACAGAAAGCAGAGATGTCTGAAACAAATTAATCCCCAGGACTCATTCTTCTAATTACCCAGTACTCCAGCACTAATGCTTAAAATCCATAATGGTTTACAATTTCCCATTTATTACATCATGGACTAAGTCATTGAGCCTAGTCTTAATTTTTACCTGAAACAGACCTTAATTTACTAATTATCCTAAACATTTCCTGTTTTCTCAGCCCTTCCTACAACACGCAGGCTGTCAAACATTGTGCATGCTTAAAATACTGGAGATTTCTTTAATAAATATAAGAATATTTATTCATTCACTGCGTAACAAGTTATACGCAAACCATTCAGTTAAAATCCTATGTTGTGTATAGTACTTAAATTAATTTGGTTTGGTTTAGAAGAGACTGGATATCCTATAAGGTTCCATTCAAATATGCAAAGCTTTTTTACCTGAAATTCTCTCATCATATATCCCATACATAACCTATAGGTTATGTATATATAACCATAGGAAGTATTCCAAGACATGACCTGATTTTCCTACTCACTCAAAGTTAAATAATTAACCCAACCATAAAAACCAATAAAATCCGCAAACCACCCCTAACACCATCCTCATGACCCCCCTCAAAAAATCCTGTCAGACCAAACACAGACAAAAGAATTACTCAGGAAAAATGAGAGAAACTTGATATAAAAATGATATTGGAATCTTTGAATCACTGAAAAGTATAAATTTATATATAAGTTTAAGATTGTTTCCTTTTTGCTCTTTGTCCTGGGTTCAACAGTAGCAGTCATTTTTCTCCTTCTTAGTAGCCAGTGCAGTGCTGTGTTTTTGACTTTTGGCCTGGGAGAAACGCTGATAACACTGACCTTTTTTTGTTGTTGCTAAGTGGTATTTGCTCCAACCAAGGACTTTCTGAGTCTCATGCTCTGCCAGGGAGGAGGGGAAGTCAGGAGGAAGCAGAGACAAGACACCTGATCCAAACTAGCCAAAGAGGTATTCCATACCACAGCACGTCATGCCCAGTATATAAACTGGAGTCAGTTCTCCGGAAGGGCTAGATCACTGCTCAGGTCAGGCTGTGTATCGGTCAGTGGGTGGTGAGCGGTTGTATTCTCTTCCCTTGTTATTTCCCTTATCATTGTGATTATTGGTGGTAGCAATAGTGGGTTTGTGTTATACCTTAGTTCCTGGACTGCTCTTATCTCAACCCGTGGGAGTTACATTCTTTTGATTCTCCTCCCCGTTCCTTTGGGAGCGGGGGGAGGAAGGGGGCAGTGAGCGAGAGGCTGTGTGGTTCTGAGTTTCCGGCTGGGCTGAAACCATGACACTCTTAAATTTATCTCTAATTACAGCACAGAAATAAAGGTTTATTGCAAAAAAAAAAAAAAGGAAGGGAAACCCTTGCCATGGTCCCCAGCTTTCTCTACAACCAAAGAGGTTTGAAACATAAGACATTTACAGGTACAGCTCTGTCCTCATCTGAAAGGTACTCTTAAAGGTGTCATGTAATGTGCACAGAATAGGAAATTACTCTCTAGAATGCGCTGGAGATTTAATTCTTTCCTCTGCATGCACACTTATTTCTTCTGCCTGAAAGGAAACATTGTGAAAATAAGAGCCCTTCTAGGCAAAGGTCTGCTCAGAGCTGGAGAATTGACAGTTCCCAGGGACTGGTCGCTCCTAGAGCTATTATTTTGTATGGCAGCCTTTCAATAAAACATCTGCTCAGACAGACATATCTAAGACTGAAGGTTGTTTATTAAAAAATAAAATGAAATGATTAATTAAAAAAAATTAAAAGACAACTATAGGGAAACTAAAGTCTTCTCTTGAAGACCTTTCCATCACTTAGTGCCTGAAAAATCAAGTTAGCACCTACTATTTGGGTTATTTTTTATCACAGCAGCCAAGAAATAACATGAAACACAGGTACACAGATAATGAAGAAAGAAATATCAACACTGATAATCATACGGCTGCAAGGAAAGTCTGAATATACACCACACAGCCACTAAATTTTCACGTAGAGAAACACATGAAATTTAAGTGACTTTAAAAAACCATTTTAGAAACTAGAGTACAAATCCTTCTTTGACCTCATATATTAGGATTTAGATGCTTCCTTTTCACTGTACCTTTTCATGGGAAGTAAAACATGTGTGGGCCAAAAGGAAATTGAAATCCAAAGCAAAAAAACAAAAAAGAAAAAGGGAAAAACCTAACCCATTTCAATCCCATCCCCCAAAAGAAACGCAGAGATACCAGTTAGAGTCCTGGAAAGCAGTTTCCAAGTCCTGCATACAATGTAAATGACAAGAAGCACAGGTCATATGTCAACAGATTTTTAGTAGCTAATATGGAATCCAAATTGTTCGTACGTTACACAATCACAACAGAACCTAATGCAAGCATATATATATATTTATCTCTATATATAAATATATCTATATATCTACATCTATATAAATATATATAAAAATATAGATATATATATTTACAGGGTTGTCCCCCCTCCACATGAAAAGCTTGTCTGTATTGATTTTATATCAAATTATAAATCTTTTTTGTATAAATGACGTGAAGCATACATCATCTTGCATGTGTGTTACAGACAGATAACATACAAGACAGTGAATATAGAGGAAGGTGGGGTTACATGAATTATCTCTCATCAGCTGTTTCAGCAATTATAAGAATTTTGTTTCTGTTTCTATGAAATGAAAAGCCATTACTCTACAGAGATGCAATCTTCTGCACAGTTACTGGTATCATCAAAAGTAAGGATGCAAAAATATATTTTTAAAATACCCCATGAGCTAAGCAAAGAGTTCAATATGCAGGGCCTCCTAATTTGACAACACTGGTTTTAAGAAAGAACTAAACCCTAAAAAAGAAACCTTAAGTCAGTTCACTCCTTCCAAAAATGAAAATAAATACAATCCTATGGAAACTTAATTAACTAAAGAACAATGACATGATATATCCTGTAACATTCATTGTTAATCTTGCCATATAAAAGATACTTACATGAGGCTAAACATCTTCACTATTTCATAGCAGGGAACTCTGAGAATTCTGAGATGGGCTAATGGCTTACTTGCAGCAAAGGGGTGTCAATGTCAGAAGTATAATTACAATTTCACAAGGTTACAGATCCTAGTCCTGGTTTATTACCTCATGCTTATATCTAAGACATCAAGAGTGAAATGACATCCTGTAGCCGTATATTAATGTAAAAGCCTTCTGAATCAGTGCATTTGTTTCATAATATCATTTACGCATCAAAGTGACCTAAACCACACAATAATGCTCAGTTCTATGGAAGACCATTAGTATTACCAAGAATCAAGTTCTAAACCTCTGCTGCTGCTTGACAAAGAATAAAATGTAGTGGAAGGAAATAAATCAAAGAACTCTATGCATCCTGAAACAGAAACCATACTTTATCACTTTAAAGAGATCATAGGGAGCATAAACTAAGACAGCAGAGCTAGTAACACAATTGCAAAAGTACCTGAAAAGCAGCTTACCCCAAAATTAGGCATATAAAGAATGTTCATGCTTAATAGCAGGTTCTAAATACTAGACAATGATAATGTTGTAGGCTTGGAAAATGCATACTACAGTTATCTTTTCTGAAGTGTCAAATATGCACCTTGGAAAGGTACAGTGAGCATATTTCCCAGTTACTGAGGAGAAGAAGGAGATGATTTCTCTAGATACCTGAAGTATTTGAGCAGCCTATATACTTAGTCCTGATGCCAATGTTGAGCTGCAAGCAGAGATTCAATCTAATGCCTATGTCAAGATTTAGCTGATGAGATTTAACTTCTGCATTTATATGCTGTGAATAAGTAATCCAAGATGCCCTTGATTGATTACAATTTGAAAAATTGCAATGGAAAAGTGACACTTTCTTCTACCACAATTTCCTTACTAGGACACTTGCGAAGTAAAGTGACTACTAAGTAAATAACAGAGCATTTCAACACATACCACCTTTGCATTTAGGCTTTGATATGTAGTGTTTAATATCTGTTTGTATCCGTTTAATATCTACTTATGTCATTCCTTGCAAAGAGGATATACAGAGTGATTTTTATATATATATGTGTATGTTTCACTACTAATTGTCCTAGGGAGCTTTTTGGTAGAATGTTCAGAGCTTCCGATATCCTCCAATTTAGGTAGAATCCTATAAATAGCTGCATCTTAAAATGGCTCAAAAATAGTTCAGAAAGAAATTAAGGATACTTTTGCCTTGCACCCTAACAGAATACCTTAGAAGTTCAACACTGAAATGATCATGTTTGCCTTGAGGTTAAATTAATTCTATCTTTTGTCCATCAAGAATTTTCCAGAAAATGAGGACTAAACTTTCAGTAAGCCTAGAACTACAGATCAGCTTTTTTGGTTCTGAGATGAGAACACAGGATATACCCAGGAAGCATGTTGTTGATCCCTACTCATTCAATTAGCTATTTCAAGTTCCACAACCTCAAGAAATAAATAAATAAATAAATAAATAAATAAATAAATAAGTTTAAGAGAACAAAAAAGTCCTATTCCAGCCGAAACTCCTAGGTCAGAAAATTCAAATCTGCTCTTCCAAGGCCTCTAACCCAGTAGGCTTTCTCCCTCCATATTCCTAACTCAGTATGGTCATAGTATGAGAGGAAACATATTCCAAAAACTCTCAGCACATGGAAAACAATCTCAGTAACCACATGAAAATATGAATGAGTAGGGGAAGACAGTTTCTAACCCTTTAACATTTCCTGACTCACAATCCAACTTTTCTGTGCCAAAGTCTCACACGCATTTTCAGGAACTGCTCAAGATCACTGTGTTCTCTAGATTTATTTGTACTTACTGCATTTTATGATTGAAAAATGATCCTTCAGGTCTGGGAAATTAACATTTGAACAGTAGATATTCCAATATAAGGTAATTTGATGGCAAGGAGTATTCTGTCAAAGAATGGCCAAAACACTTATGCTATCCATCTATGCAATTATGTATCTCTTAGAGAAATTTTGCTGTCTTATGAAAGCTTATGTATAAGAAGCATCTGTAGAATGCTTTTTTCTGTCTCTGTTTCATGAAAGAAATACTTGAGGAAAAAAAAATATTAAAAAAAAAAAAAAAAAGAAAAAGAAAAAAAGAGTGGGATTTACAGGTCTTCTCCTGGCATTGCAGCTGCGGGGTGTACCTATTTCACTTTTGCAAAATAGAGGAAAAAAAATCAGCTTTCTGAACTGAGGACTGTTATCAACCTTTGTTAAGAGCCACCTGTTACTTGAGGTCAGATTTATGAATATTTAATACTAAATTGAAGTGCTAATTGTGTTTGAGAAACATGGAACTGAACAAATATCTTCTGCACAGCTTTTTTAAGAGCATAAAACATTATTCTAATTGTGGAGTTCTAAGTACTGGAAAGGAGAAAAAAACCCCAACACAACATTTAAAAGGGACAGTTACTTTTATCAAATGCAAGAAAAATACAAAAAAGAGTGGTGACTGCTCAGGATAGATACATTTCAGGTAGGCAGGCAATGATATATTTTTCTCATTTGTTTTATCATTGTTGCCAGACAGCTTTACCTTTAAATCAGTTGGCAAAGTCATTTATTGCTCAGGCAGCCAGCACTCAATATCTTGTTCTGAATTAAAAAAAAAAAAAAAAAAAGGCAAATATGTCATGAAAAATTATAAAATAACATTCAAAATGACAAAAACATTTGTAATCATAGTCCATATAAACAAGACCGCTTGGCAAATGCTAATACCAGCAAGAGATGATCACTTATCACCTATAGAATCAACACCTCAGAAAGAAATAGAGAACTACCTAAATTCTTTTTCATGATTGATTGGAAATGTCAAGTTATTCAGACAGTAATCTCTGGGTAAATGTAGTTTATTCAAGAGATTACTTCTTTTCTATTATTATCCTTAATGGCCTGCAACAAGGGTACCAATGCCAACTCTCCCCAGACCTGAACAAGAAGACGACATTGGTCTTTAATCTTTCTAAAAGGTAATATATACAGGTAATTAAGACTCTTATGCAGAGATAACTATAAAGTGGTATGACTGTACAGGCGTAATCAACTATGAAGAGATACTCCAAAAAGTAAGCAAAGCAGTTTCGTAGTTTCTCCAGTTTAAAAGGTTCTGCTGAAGGAGGAAGATTACATAGTTTTTATTTCTTCACTGAGTTATGGCCATAATTACTGCTGCTCTCTAGATTGCATGAAAGTATATCTCAGAACATGGTAGTTGGCTATTGTTGTGACTAAATCATCACAAGTGCCTTTTTCAATGAATGGACCATAACAATACTTCAGAAGATGATAGAGATATGATAAATGTTCAAAAACTAGCAGTTAGTGAGTATTCCTAATATAAGCTAACTTTAATTCAGATGGTTGGTTGCTCCCTGTTTCAGAAAGTGAAGAGATCACACAGAGATGCATAGTAAGATACTTCAAACTAAATCCCTATCAGGATTAAATTAATACTTGCAGAAAAGGGTAACACTCTTAGATGCTGTTTATAGAGGGAAGTTAGTGCAGTGAGCTTGTGCAGTCTTATTGCAAAATATTTTATTATACCTGAAGTGTTTCATGAAATACATTTCCTTAGTGTAAACCCCAAAAGACTGGATCCCCAGGGACTGCATGGGAAGTAACCAATGCACAGCAAATCCTCATGTAGTCCATGAAACATAATCACAGCTAATTTTTTAATTATTCCCTTTTTGAAAAGCCCCTTAAAACTTACTATGTCTGAAAAAAATCTCCATAGGTATGCAACATGACACTATTGAAATGGGTATAGTAACCTATGACATATATAATAAGAGTACTCTAGAAGTTTTCAGAATATTTCACGAGACTGTCATTTTCTAAGATGTGCTATAGGATGTCTATCATATCCACAAGGGCTTTTCCAAGAAATTACTAAATTTTAAGGATTATGCTTTCAGCAGCAAGTATGGAAAAAAATATCCCAGTGGTTATAATTAGTGTGAGAACTGCACAACTGATTCTTAACATACAGCAGCTTACTATCAATGTTGGCCTTCATCAACCTTTGTTACTGTCTAGAAGAGGTTTGCTGTACAGAGACAGTATCCACTGAAAAGGTATAACTTCTTCTTCCACAGCTGCAAATGCTGAAAAACTACTGGGGTCCATATCACTAATAAGTTACATAGGATGTTTAAACTAGTATCAAACAATTTAACTCTGAACTCCCTACGAAGGCACCTACTCAAATAAACCAGAATTTGCTCCTCTGACAAAGCAAGTAAAGCCAAAGAAGAAATATTATAGAATGCTAAAACAAATAAAAAGAAAATCCTCAGGAATTAGGAAATTGATACAATTTGTTTGCAACTTTGTATAGAGCCACTATGCACATTTGTCATATATCCAGCCTGGGCTGGACATAACAGAGAATTAAATATTGTACCATTGTGCAAGACTATAGAGATACAGCTCTGTTGGGTTTAACATTTACAAATTGACTATCACATAAATTCACTGTTTGTTGCCATTTAGAAGAGCCCATGAAAATACTAAGGACATTTTTAAAACCACTTGGCACAAAGCCTCATTTTTTTTTCTTCCTCTCATTCTATCTACTGTGTACACAAAAAAAATCCCAACAAATTCAGCTTTGGGGCTTGGTACATGATTGTGCCTTCTGTCAGGGTTACCAAAATGTTTCCTTTAATTGACTCTTTTATTGCAGTTAAATTTGTCTTTTGTTACCTTAGTGAATAAAGGATAACTTGGGGTAGAGAAGCAACCGTCTATTAAAATATTCCCTGTTTATGATGTATGAGAGAAATTAACTGAAGTCCCTGAGGAAAAACTAGAAAGAATTGCTGGATTAATTGCTGCATCCTAAGTAGCAAAATCTTAATAAAATATTAGATTAACATATCATGCTTCTAATGGGCAGTGAGGGGGAGAAAGAGGAGAATACAGAAAAAGCTGTCATGTAGTACATAAAGTAGATACAGAGCTGACAATAAAACTATCCACATTCAGATAAGGTATTCACTGCAGTGATATTTCTACATTGCAGAGATACTGAGGAAGAAACATAAGAATAAACCAAATTTTTCAGTTAATGTCCTTTTTTTCTGTCTAAACCTTTATTTTCAGATTCATTAAACAAAACTGATGCTTTGTAAAAGAAAAGGCTTTTGGGAAAGAGATGCACATCTTTTTTTCAAATAACAAGTAAGAAAAAACTCCAAAATGCAACTGTCTCGTTTTGCTTCTTATGAGGAAACGCATAGATAAGTCTACCTCAGCTACTAGCAGCTGATAAGAATGGCTAATTTACAATTTATTCTTTGCTGGGATTGTTATTGGAAGAAATGCTATAAATCAAGCTGCTGATTTCCTTAAAAGAAAGGAAATGTTTCTCATCATATGTGGAGATAAAATTGAAAGAATTCTCTGGTCTATATGTTTTCCTTAAAATAGTGAGAATCTCTAAGAATTATTCCTCTTTTTGGAATATCTCAAAAGTGGAAAGTTGTGTGAAACAGCTCTGTCATCACCTCATTGGCCAGCCTCTCCAGTCATTTGAATTGTAGAATGACAGAGTCAGAAAAATAACAGCTCTTGTTATTTTGTGGATGAACAGGAAAAATGATCAAAGTGTCTGGGTTTAATAAAAGAGAAAGTGCAATTGAGAAAAATGCTAACATTCTCCCTGCTGTAATAACTTAAGGCATTTGAGTCTCCTTTAAATCTTTCTCTGTTTCAAAACAGCTGAGTTTAGCATGAGCAATAGGGGTGCTATATTCCCTCTTTTAACATCAGTTCAGTCAAAGTTGCACTTCAGTCAAAACTGGAATTTAATTAAAAAACAAAACAAAACCTTCTTCCTCCTTTCAGTTAGACAAAATATCAAAACCCTTTCAGTTTGAAAAAAATGGAGACTATTCTAGAAATGTCGTCTAAACAGAGTTCCTAAAAACAGCCTGAGAAATTATAAATACAACTGAGCTTGACTAGGAAGTTTTCTATTTCTACCTCTGCTCTTACCTCCTGCACCTCACTGGCCTAGCTGATGACATGAGCTGCTGGGTCTCTAACTTTTGGTATTTCTCATAAATCTGGCATTATTCGAATGCCATTGTAAAGAGATGCTAGAGAAACAGTCAAGCTTCAGATGTTGCACTCTCTCTTTTTGTGTTTTGCATATGGAACCAGAGGAATGATAGTTTTTGTTCATTTTTACATCTGTACCTACACTGTTTGTTTTGTCTCTCACTACAGGTGAAACACTAATCTTCTTGATGCAACATTCCAGCCATTTAAAGATATTATGATGATATGTTGACAAATACTTACAAATAAGTTTTTACAGTGAAATAGCTGAAGAGCACATCTTTCCGGCTTGCAGAGATCAGCAAATCTCTATTTTTCCTGCCCAGGATAAAAAAGTGACTAAAAATCTCCCAGGGAAAGACTACCATTACAATTCAGCAAAGACCACTTATTACAAAGTAGATACCAATATTAACAGTAGAAATTTTAGAGTTTTAGGCTTCACTTACAATATAGTTTCAATTTTTTGACTGAATTCCTAATTGTTAATATAGGTCTACTATTTAACAGAGACATACTCTAATTGATGTTATCTGAATTGATTTAAATAATAAAGTGAACATGACAGCATTAAAGAGAAGGCCATCAGCAGTACTGTAGAAAATGATATTGTCTGTGAGACAGACCACTATAGGAACATGGAAATGGTCACCTCAGATCAAACTAGTCATATATGTAGTTCAGTGCATTATACCAGCAATAGGCAGCAATTTGGAGGAAAGCTGAATAATTTTCTGAAAGCTTCATTTTTCACAGTAATTTTAGTCTTATTACTTTGCACCCATAATCGTTGTACCTACCAAAGTAAGCCTTTGTTCTTTAATCAGTTTGCAACATCAGAATAATTTTTATGTTTGACATAATGGCATTGTAATGAAAAATGCATAATTGCTTTTTACAACAGGGACTCAAAGCCAGACCCATCATCTTCCCAGGGTATGTATTCACCATTAAAATAATATTGAAATCCTTTAGGAAATCTGTATCCTATATAGCTACAGCAGAAACCTGTGTCTCCCATTAGAGTAGAAGCATACTGCACAGATTTTAAATTAGCTTTTTCTGAACCCAAACAACAACACACAGAATAGCAAAATTATACTTTTTGTTTGGTTGGTTTTTGTACCAGTCCCTGTGAAAACATTACCATAACTGCCAGTAACAGGTCAGAAGCCTTACACTAGTGGTCTTTGGTGCTCACACAGCAAAGAATATACAGCTGACTTGCTGGGCTTCTTATTCATTTGTTATGAGACCTGGCTGTGCAAACCTGTACTTGATACAAGGTGTCTCTTGTTATGATATGCAATTTAGCCACGGGATAACAGCAAATATTTTGACAATACAAACACAGTTTGGAAGAGGAGGCCCCAAAACTGTAGGCAACTCACTAATGGTCAGTTACAGGTTTGCAGAAGTGAGAGCCAGGGCAGGACTGGTTTTGGTTTAAGAAGCAGCAGGTCGTCAAGGGAAATAACAGATGAGAAACAGCATAAAGAACCTGACTTGACAAAGTAACATCCCTGAAAATGCTTAGCCTGAGGACAGAGGGTGAGAACTGCAAACTGCCTAGAAAATCAGCTGTCCTGTAAAAGCATAGATGTCAGATTCTGAAGAAGAGAAACCAGATGCCTGGTTTGGTTTCAGCTCCACTCCTCACAGAAGAGCTCTGTAGCTTGATGGGTACAACCATCAAGGATCATTGTCATCAGAGCTAATTAAATATCAGCTCTGTGGTATTATATACTAATTTAGGACAATTTTCCAAACGCTCCTGTCACATTGATCTCCAATTACCCAACTAATATACAGGCATGTACATATATTCAGCTTCAAAGCCTACCATTAAACTCAGGAGTCAATATAAAGTGAATTCTTTTCATGTTGTTCTTTTCGTCTTCTCCAAATAGTGTGTTTGCTTTCTGAAGCACAGATACATAGAGAGTTTGTTTGCGGGTATTTTTTTAGGGAGAGGGAGAACTTGAGCTATTACTGAGAAACACATACAGGAGCTTTGTTTTCTTGAATAAATAGATACCTAATTATAGGCCCAAAGATATTAAGAGCATTTAGAAAATTGCCAGCATTGGTCATTGTTCTACCATGGGTAGATTTACATTATGCCTGTTATCACGTTGGTGACTTCATTCTCTTAAATACACCTGAAACTTCCCAAATTCTTTTTTTATTTCTATCATAAATAATCAGAGGATTACAACTCTCTTCCAGATCTTTATTGCAAATAGTACATTAAACCAAAGTGGTTCTTTTTTAATTTTCAAACACACCACTGTTAACATTTCACCGTTTTCAAATATGATGAGTTATTCAGGCTCTTCTTTTTCATTGTCTCATCCAGCTTCTGACCTATGTCAAAATTTTAGCTCTTCCCTTTAGACTGATCATTTTTAATGGCTTCTTCTGAAAGACTTTGCCAAAGGCTTTTGAAAGCTTAGGCAAACATGTCTACCTATCTCCTTATTCATCATTTTATTGACACCCTCAAGAAATTATACTACATTAAATTAAAAGCACAATATTCCCCTTATAAAAGCCAATCTCCTGGTAAAATTATGATCCATTAAGTATTTCATAATTTGATTTTTAAATTGTAAGTTCAATCAGATTATTTAGTGAGGATCTGTGATTTCTAGGATCTCATTTGCCCTCCTTTCAAAGGTCGGTACAGAAGCACATTTTAGTGAATACCTGGGTTGGGGAGTTTGTTTAGGGTTTTTTTGTTGTTGTGGTTTTTGTTTGTTTGCTTAGTTGGTTTTTTAATAGGAGTTCAACCTCCTTCACTATGTTCCTTCAGAGCTCTTAGGTGTGTCCTGGGAACTTCTGCTGTTTAATTTGTCATTTGTTAACAGAACCCCTGGCTTTTGGTACTTTACAGTATGTAAAGCAGTGTGATGTCTTCAACATCTGAGAAACTGCTATAATTTTTCTCAAAAAAAAAGTGTATTAGAGACCATGTGTTTAATAGACACTCATTACCAAGCAGCGATACTCTCTCTGATTATGCAAAGACATATCTACTTTCTGGAAAAAAGAAATGAAGGTATTTCCTCTTTCTTTTCCACTTACTTGACAAGAAGTCCTCAATTTCCTCTTACAAGGGTTTATCATAAATGAAGACAAACATAGTTGTGAAATTGCTCTTGAAAAATACTGGTAGTATGAGTACTGCATATATTTTAAGATTAATATTACACAAATTGCATGTGTCTCTAAACACTAAACACCTAGATCATGGAGTGGGAGGAAGTCAGTAAAAAAAAATCAGTATTTCATCTCTGTGTGAGGAGATAAATTTTCTTAAATGATCTTTAAAAGCTGCTTCTTCTTCCTGAGCACTGGTGAAATTGGAGAGAAGAAAAGCAACTTTCACATTTTTATTGAAAGTAATTCTTAACTCAATTATTGGAGTGATAGCACCTATCTACCTTTCAAAGTATTTCTTGTCACATGCTGAATATTCCATACCATCCAGACCAGCGTATGCATATTTATTTCAAGAAGGTTTGGGAATATTATGTCCTGTTAAAATTGTATTAATTCCAATAATACTAAACATGCTGTATGACACCAAAAGAAAATGAAAAATTCGTTGTAAAGATTTACATTTCTCTGACACTAACTTGCAAATTATTTAATAATTAATGAATAACTCTTTACTTCTGCTGTCTTAGGTGTACTGGAGCAGTGATCTCACCTATGAGCTATACAGATTAATTTAATAACTACTGGGAAAATAACACAGCTGAAGGGTTCTTTTAGAAATGTCATATCTGCAATATGTTAGAAAAGTTTTTTGAACATTCAGGAGCCAAAGTTCTAATTTGTGACTTTGCTAAAACAAAACACTACTATGAAACAAGTAATTTTACGATAAAATGCTACTGGTTATGGCAATCATACCAACATATTTTAAAATGAAAAATAATTCTTTATATGAAATCCTTAAAAAAAAAGTTCTTCCATGTAGATGCATGAAAACTGCTGATAGAAGAGCAAGATATTTTTAATGGCATTTAAAACAAACAAACAAAACCAACTTGTGCTTTTTAGTAGAGAAAAATATGTTACCATGATTCATGTTTCAATGTGTTTCACTTACACAAAGTATTTATTTGTAACCACTTAGATGTGTACTCATCCTTCAGATCACCTCACCCACCAATCATTCCTAGAAATGACAACTACAAAGATAACTGTTATATACTTCCATTGAAATTAAATTGGATATTTCTAACTGCTCCAAATTGTGAAAGCTATCAGAGCAAGAAACAGTTTTTCACATCTTGAGTCTACATAAATACAAGAACAGACAACCACAACAGAAATAATAGCATTCTGTTTTCCCTCTGCCTTTAATTTTGTTGAATACATACTACTTTGAAAGGAAATTAACGTGAGGTAAATAGTAATTTGGTTGTCTTTCAAATGCATATTCTTTTTTAATTTCTTTTTTCAAACAACTTCTTTAAAGGGTCAGTCACCTACAGAACAAAAACGTCATATTAGTTTTGTTTTTCCATGTGTTTCATATAATGATGTACTTGTGAGATTACCAAGACAAAAAATTCAGACATCTGGCAACAAAGTTTTAGATTGAACCCATCTGAGATTCAAGCAGAATTCAAAATTTCAGTGGGTAATGAACCAAAACCACAAAGACTCAGAAGCTCACATGCAACATGTCATCCTTATTCACAGATTCAAAATATCCTTTGGATGAGTTTAGATAGAGTCTGTTTCTCACATTTAAGTAATACTTAATGTTACTTAGCATTATTTAATACTAATTTTGTCAGGAGTGTCTATCTATCTGTCTGTCTGCCTATCTTTCTTTAGAGATTCAGCTTGTTTCCTTCATGGTCCTCAGAAAACCACTTGTTGGAACCTGCTTGACTTCACTGTGGTACCACAGAAGGTATCTGGTTGTACTATTAAAATATAATACAACCAAAGTCAAAGAATGTTCTTAAATCTACTCTCATCAATCATCTTTACTGAGCTAACTGTAAGAAATAACTTATAAATTACATATACAACTACCTGGGAAGTGCACAGTAAGATGTTCTGTGCTTCTATTCATTGTTTGAAGTGTATAAGAGATTTTTAAAGGAAAGCACTGTCAAAAAGGCAAGTGTGTATTTCCTTTTGAGTGAGAGTAGCAGTTCAAAGCACCTCAGTTCTTACTGAAGTATCCATTCAACCTCTTCTGGAAGTCCTGGGTGTGCTGGAGAAGATTGTCCTTTAGGATAATAAAGATTTGAAGCAATTTTATGGCAAAAAATTGTGCTTCTCTGTTTTTAAGGGAAGAAACATATTTGTGCTTTTCCTGTTAAAGAACTGCTTTCAAAAGTGGATACTTTGCTTGAAACATTAAAGAATCTTGTTCTAAAAGTATGACTAACATTTGAAAGTTATCAGTGTGAGAAAAATTGCTGGATGACTATTTCACATGCACTGTGCCTTTCCAAAATATGAAACAAGAAACAAGGCGAAAATAGAGATGTGTATTGTCTCAGTTTGGCAGAGGGATATTCAGAGCTGCCTAATATCCAGCCCTGTTTCTATAGTTTGTGAATTCATTGTCTTTGGCCATTTGCAGGGCTATTTGCACCTCAGTTTTTTGCTTTCTAATAACAACAATAAAACAAAAGGGTCCTGCATCATGAATACTGTGTTCAGTTCTGGGACCCTCACTACAAGAGAGATATATTGATGTGCTGGAACGGAGGGCAATAAAGCTGGTGAGGAGTCTAGAGCACAAGTCTTATGAGGAACAGCAGAGGGAGCTGGGGTTTTCTAGTCTGGAGAAGAGAAGACTTAGGGGGGACCTTATCGCTCCTTAAAACTACCTGAAAGGAAGATGGAGTGAGGTGGCTGATCTCTTCTCCCAAGTAACAAGTGATAGGACTAGAGGTAACAGCCTCAAGCTGCACCAGGGGAGGTTTAGACTGAGTATTAGGAAAAAAATTCTTCACCAAGAGAGTGATCAGGCATTGGAACAGGCTGCCCAGGGAAGTGGTGGAATCACCATCCCTGGAAGTGTTCAAAAATCATGTAGATGAGGCCCTTAGTGACATGGCTTATTGGTGGTCTTGGCAGCCCTGGGGCAACAGTTGGAACTAATGATTTGAAAGGTCTTTTCCAACATAAATGATTCTATGGTTCTGTGAAAAAAAAAAAAAAAAAAAAAAAGGAAAAA
>JANHGB010009097.1:0-23622 GCA_026283785.1 Coracopsis vasa
TGATCAGGGGACTGGAGCACCTCCCGTATGAAGATAGGCTGAGAAAGTTGGGGCTGTTCAGTTTGGAGAAAAGGCACATGGGGACCTCCAGTATCTGAAGGAGGGCTATAAGGGTGCTGGGAAGGGACTCTTCATCAGGGACTGTAGCGATAGGACAAGGGGTAACGGGTTCAAACTTAAACAGGGGAAGTTAGATATAAGTGGGAGGTTAAATATAAGCAAGAAGTTCTTTACTGTGAGGGTGGTGAGGCACTGGAATGGGTTGCCCAAGGAAGTGAATGCTCCATCCCTGGCGGTGTTCAAAGTCAGGTTGGAAGGGGCTTTGAGCAACCTGGTCTAGGGTGAGGTGTCCCTGCCCATGGCAGGGGTTTGGAACTGGATGATCTTAAGGACCTTTCCAACCCTAACTATTCTGTGATTCTATTTACTTGGGGTTATTTGCTGGCAAAGCTTTTTCCATCGCCAGTTAATTTTTTCCTGCAGTTATCTTGTTCATGTTTCTTCTGACTTTTATAGGAGCATGGCCATCTTGAGAAAACACTCTGCAAGATAAAGTTGAGTCTAGTATAGCCAGGCCTTGAAGAAAAAGTGAATTCCCAATAGGATTTGAAATTGTCAATTAGTGCTGCTTTCAGGCAAGCTAATCTACTATGAATTTCAGAAGGACATTATTGAAGGCATGACTCCTGTGTACTTCAAAGAAAAAATGGCTTTGTCAGTAGGAACTGTAGTATACTTAACTTGGAGATAAAGTGTAAAGTAGAATCCAGAGACATATATTTACAACACTCTCCACTTTTCCAAATAATTTGTCAGTGGAGAGAAAGATTCCTATCTCTCTAGAAACTCCTAATGTGAAACCCCTGTTCACTTGAGGGAAGAGCATTACTGTATTAAATTGACTTTGTTCACTGAATTGAAGTAGAAGATTTGTTAGGGGCATGGGGGAGGGAAAGATGGTGAGAGTGGGATGGTTGTTTTGATCCGTAGTGTTTGCAGATGTGGTTGGGTTCACCTGCATTTAGAAACTTGAAGGTAAATTAAAACTTTGCATGTGAACTGTGTACTGGGTCTTGACCTCGTAAATCATTTTCCTTGATGTGCATAAATTGAGCATAAATTTAGTAGCTGCGGGAGATGTCCATCAGTAACACTAAGTAGCAGTTACAATTTAAAAGAATTGCTTTTCTTTCCTGCCTGATGTGGTCAGTAATTCTGAACAGGGCTGAACAGTAGCAGGAAGTGCTTGTACGCAAGAACATTGTTTACTGTTGTGAGCCTGTGTGGCATGAATTTCTCTGTGTCTTTTAGAAGACTTTGCATACTTAGTGGTCCAAACTCTGTTAAGTTTAGTAATAGTTCAAATTTTTTAGAAGTATGTTAGTAAGAATGCACAAGACCTAGCAAAACAAAAAGCAAGGAGTTAAAAAGATGAAAAGATACCAACAGGACTGTATGGTTTTGGTAGCTAATTGCACTCATGTATTTGTTTCTTGGTTGATGTTACTTACATACTCTTTCTGATATTGCAGAAAAAGCATGCCTTTGGGGGGATTCACATTCATGGTGCCTTGAACGGGATTAATGACATTATTTTGGCAAAAGAATTTTTATTGCCGTTCTGTAAAGACCAGAAAATATAAGCCACAGAGTACCAGAAGTCACACGAAATACTAGTTTTATTTGAAAAATATTGAATGTATATAACTGAAATTTAACAGATCTCTCTGCAGGAAACTGCAGGTGTGACTATTTTTTATGTAAACTTGTATTCTAATATTACGGTCTCTTTGCAGGTCTGCTTTCTCGTTTTCAAGCACAGCCTGAAAACATCTGGCATTACCCCCTTAAATCCTCCTAATCTTCTATTTGATTAAATATGCCCGCTTTAGTTACGGCCCATCAGAGAAGCAAAAATAAAGCATATTTCATATGCTTGCTTCAGATGTTTCTCTAGCGTTTTATATGTAAAAGTTTTTTGGCTTGTGTTCATATTAAATGTAAAGACAAGTGAACAAATAAAACTGTGTCCCTGCAGCCTTTTAATGCGCCTTTTAATGTTCCTTGAAAAGCAGTTTTCTTGGAGAATGCTATCCATCTAAAATACCGCTCCTTTCTGTTATGGTGTCTAAATAATAATTAGAAAAAGTAATTAGAATTAACTATTTACATACATTCCTAGTTTATCTTTTGCTTCTTTTGCTTTGCAAATTTTAATTTCTTCCCTGGTAAAGAATCATCAGGAAAGTTAGGGGGTTTTTGAAGTCCTCCTCAGTGCTCCTTTACACTGTATGATAGTTCATTGAAACACTTGCTGATGATGGGCTGCTGTTTGCAAGTGCAGTAACAATAACTTTGTCAGTAACTTTGCTTAAGGGCAGCTGGAAGTTTTTGCATTCAGGCAAAATAGCCTAGCAGCATGCTGACTTGCCTTAGCTGTTCCACAACTGCTCAACACTAAATGAAAGGCTGCCACTCCTGAAGAGGAACATGCATTTGAAGCTCATCTTTCTTTTAACATTTTAAAATCGGTGAAGCTAGAAATCTTTGAATTTAGGACCCAGCTGCTATCTGGCTTTGTAGCTCTGACTCCATTTCAGTGAAGCCAGCTTAACAGTAGCTAGAGAATTTGTTCTTTCTTCTTTATTTAGTTTTTTATAAAACATCTTCCACAGGGATTTGGGTGAGCTGGTGCTGCTCTTGAGTGCATGATCCTGTTTTATAGATTTTTAAGACATAAAAAATTGAAGCTCTTCTACCCTGACTTCAGGAGCTATGAGGCTGAACATTCCTTTTTGCCTACACACGAGGTTCTAAGTATTAATTGTAATGAAAAGCATTATCTGTATTTGCATGTATTTCATCAGGTAGGAGGATGTATTGCAATAAAATTAACTTACTGATTGTGGAAATGAATTGTGTGATTAAAATAAAAACTGTTCATAATGACTAGAATAAAGGAGATTATGAATAATGAAGCTTTAAAAGCAGAAAGTATTTCTATTGTAGTGCCTGTAGTTAAGTTAACTGTGAAAGTTAATTTTTTTTTTTTCCCAAAATGTGTTATATACAAAAGGTATCTTGTGCTTGCTTTGAAGGCTTGTGTTTAGTTTCAAACACCTTTCCATCCCTGGTCAAATTTTTTACAGGTGCATAAACAATTCTTGGTGCCATTTCAGTGGTACAGAGAAAAGAGACCCCAAAAAAATTAGTTTGCATTTGACATTGGTAGATTTGCCTAATCATTTACTTCTCTAACTTCCCTGGCCAAATACTGAACTTACCTCTGTGAGGCCAATTTCTGTTACTACACAGTAAATCATATATGATCAGGCACGGTAGGAGTGAAACTTTTCTCATTGTGATGTTAGAAGATGGAGGAAGTAGGAGCCTCAGTTCATAGCAGTAGGACATTCAACGTGCAAATGTTTGCTCTATATCTTCCACCCTGTGAAGTCTGTGAAAAGTATTATTTATGGAGAACATCTGGTTTCTTGGGTCTCTGCTTCACAGTACTTACCTAGTCAGCGTACTAAGAAATGTCTGCTACTTAATACCTGCTTATTTCCTTTTAAAAATCTTGTCTAAACAGCTCTGTCAAGCATGGAGCCTTTATCTCATGCTGATGTCCTGTTGGTGGCATTTTGTGCTCGTAAGTCAATCTTGAACAAAAGCTCTCAATAAGCTCAGGATTTCAGTTAGCTCAGCATCTATGTGCAAAGCTGGGGAGCAAGTTTAGTAAAGGTACAAAGCTGAAAGCAGCCAATTTTTTGATCAAGATTAATGGTAGCAATATTGTAAATAATAGACTAACTGAAAATGTGACTTAGGTGTCTTGATAGGAAAAGGGTTTATTATTTTCCTGCCTTCTCTGTTTTCAAGGATTTATTCCCTTCCTGCTCCTTCTGTTAACAGCACACAGCTTCCTTCTCTGGACACTCGGGCTCTGTAGATGTAGTTAAACTGTTTACTGCTGTTATATCGCAAGTCTCTGTCATGCTTACTGAGAAAGCAGTTTGAAAATCACTCTCAGTTTTGCTCATTTTTCTTTTGGTAGTGAGCTGTAACACCAAGATCTTGCCAAGATCCAAGAGTCTGTGTGGGTACTCATGCCAGCCAAAAAAGGGACAGAAGCGCACACATAAAGCCCGGAGAAACAAATTAAGAGAGGACAGTGAGCTCAGACCTCTGGAAGCTTATGCAGATGGTGGTCCTGGCTATAATAGAAACATGATATATAAATAATGACAGCCATCACCTTCTCCTTGGCTACATGAATCTCCCATTTTCCTGGCACTTGCAGTTGTGTGATTGTTAATTGTTTATGGAATAGAATAAGCTTAAAATCAGTAGTTCCTTTTTTTTCTGTCATGTGGTTTTCAGGCAGATTTTTTTTCCCTGAATCAGTTCACATAGTCACAACGTATCAGTGACTGAAAAAGAAAGGAGACAGCATTTATGGCGGACCAACTGCCCTCTGACTTTCAAACGACAGCTAGAGAGTGATTAAATGATTCAAGTGGTAATTTACAGACATGTATGTGTGTAGAATTAAGTAGAAGATGTAACATGAGGCTTGATGTTGAATGCAATTTTCTGTAAATAATATTTTTTCATACTTTATTTTGCAGTTGCTGCTAACTTACAGAAGATAGTAGATGATCCAAAGGCCTTGAAAACATTGACTTTTAAATTGGTAAGTAAAAGCATGAAGGGAAGAAACAAATTAATTATCACAGTATTCACACAGAGTCTGGATTTTATCTCATTTGCAGCTATTTTGCTGAATAAATGTGTTGACAAGTAAGGTGGTTGAAATTGCCATGTGTGGGAGAAATACCTAAATTCTGTTTTGACAGGACATTAGGGATATGTACAGTCAAACAGCTCCATAACCATGCTGGGGAAAGGAGGTTCCTTCACATGAGTTCTGAGGAAGTCTGAGGTTTAGGTGAGAAACTGCAGGGACAAACCTCTTGGGAAGAATTGCAGAAACAAGTGAAGCAGTGAAAACTGTAGTTGTTAGGTTAACTCCCTTCCACTCCCACTCCCTTAGCTCTGCCCTGGGTGAAGTGACCTCTGCTAATGGACATTTTGTTCCAATCCCATTTTTTTTCCAACGCCTGCTGCCATTTTTCTCGCATGCAAGTTGCTCTCTCCACTGCTTGCTTCTCCTTAGTTCTTCCCTTCAGTTGACCATCCTCACTTGCAAGTTGATCTTGTTCCCACTGTATTTCATTGCTGTTTCTGCCTCCCCACCTCTTTCTCTTTCCAGTATGTACAGCAGACCCTGGGACTGTTTTCTGTGCTGCATTTTGTGTGCTGGTCCATGAGTCCTAAGTTTGGTCAATTTTGATGCTATCATGATAGATTAATAGTAATAAATTTTCATTGCTAAAATTTAATGAAGAATTGTTGTACTGTATTTGTTTTTATTTCTTGCTAAAATTAAGTTGAAAAATTTACATACCTAAAACTATTGAATGATTAGTAATGTAAATACCAAACTCTTACCGATTAGTTTACAGCACCCCTTGCTGAGGTTGACTCAGCTACGTGTGAAAGGCTAGACTGAATGGCTGTTAGATAAGCAGGTCTCCAGAGTCTCAGCTTTGTTTATAAAATCAGCTGCTTCAGATGGGCTGTAGAGAGCCATTTTTAGAGTAAGTGGCCTAGTTGATGATAATGTATTGATTCAGGATTATTCTTCCTATGTAATTTTTTCCATATAGATTTGAGTAGTTTTAACTGACCAAATAATTTGAACTCATTTTTCCTAATTTTTCAACTTTTCTGCAGTCCAGTAAAACCACTAGAACTTGCACATTTCTTTTGAGAAAAGATTGTGTGTGGGATGGAAATAAGGACATATAACTTGGTAAGGGCTGCAGAAACAAAGCAATCTAACTAAATATAGCTTAAAGGCTGGTGCTTCTCTTTTTGCAGCTGATCTTGTGTTCTTGCTGTCTAAACATCTGACTTCGCTTTGTTGTGTAGTCAGTGGCATTTCAGCAAGAGCATTTAGATATGTAGATACTCCAGAGGCTCTGTAGAAATCTGGGTTTCTAGTTCACATGCTTAAAATAGAGGCTTGAGATTCCAAAATGTAATATCCCATAGTATCCTGCTAATGCTTATATATGTTAAAAACAAACCCACTTGAAAATTTAGGTTTGGGTATTTCTGAGATTCAGTTGAATTTATTGGTGGGGTGCAGTTAACCTCACATGGTATTTCAAAATCCAGTGAGTGAACACTGTTATAATCCTACTCATTACCATAATCAGAATTAATAGACAATCCAAAATCAATGTCTTTGTTCTTCTCAAGTTCCATTGGCTGGGTAACAATTCCTGAGATTAATTTTTAATTTACGTTTCTTCTTGCTATTTTTAACCTAGTTAGTTTAGTTCCCTACTTCCCAGACAAAGAATATACCCACAAGAAGTATCTTAATTTATGCCTATCCTTAGATTAATTTATGTTCCATTTCTGCCCGTTTCTATATTGTGTGGTGGAGTTGCTAAATTAATTGTTGCCTAGGAGAACTCTGTCATTTGTTTGTATGCCCTACTGAGTTTTTGTTACCTCTTAACAAGGTCTAACTGAATTTGAGAGCACTTGTATACGGCTTGATTAAAACACATTTTGTTAGTAAATATTTCATGGGGATTCAAAGTCAAAATGTACCTAATCCCATATCCATTCAGGGAATTCAACTGAAAAATCATCTTCAATCTAGGACTAGTTACTACTGTTTGTGGAGAAGGAGCCTGGTTAGTATCTCACTGCTTGCAGATTGCTTTTGCTGGTATTTTGCTGGTATATAGTATTTGCACTCAGACAGCGAGCATTTTCATCTTTGTTTTGTCTTTAATTATTGACAAAAGAGTAAACAAAGTTATTTAAGGTGCCTGGATAAATCTGTCTTTAAGGTGGGATCACCCTCTTGCGTATTTTTTTGATGGTGCATCTTTCATCTTACAATGATGTCATTCTACAGAATATATATATAGTACTAAACCTCCCTTAGTTGTCTTGGCTAACAGAGACTGATGACTTCCCTGCAGGGTCCAGCTGTGCACACTTTGGAAGGAGGCTGCTTTAATACACAAGTAATCTTGGTAACGCTCAATTACTGCGCAGCAGAATTTGCATTTTATGTAAGGATTTTTCATTTGAAAAGGGGAGGAAAACCCAGAAATGAAATAATGCATTCAGTCACTAAACAGTGAATTGCAAATACTAAGAGCTTTTATGTTCACTTAGTGTATAATAGTAGTACTTAACGCTAAACACAAAATACAAGCTTTCAGGTGCATTAATACTAGACAATATTTATTGATAAAGTATGTTAGCATAGCTTTGAGGAGATAGATTGATAGCTAGCCAGAGTGTAGAATGATGTTTTAAGGGCAAAATTCAAACGCCATTTATTTAGTAAATTCGCAATCCAAAAGCCGTTGAGATACCTTAATAGTAGTCAATGGTGATGATCTCAGACCTTTAACTTGCTGCTTCAATGGGTAAGATCTGTGAAAATACTCTCTGAAGAGAGAACCTCTGTTCTCTGTGTCTGATCAAAGTAAATTTGAAGTACTAGCCTGATGTAATGCTTCCACAAATATCAAATGAGTTAATTTTGGTCATGAAAACTCAGCAGATAATGTCACTCGGTGCACCTTGTGTGCACAGTCTGGGAGCTTTTTCCCTTACATTGAGTATACACAAACCAGTTCTACTAAAGGGTTCAACTGCTACTAGTGTATAAAAGGATCAAGAGCATTTTTATAGGGTGAACCAATTGTTCAGACTTTAGGGGGATGTGCCAAGGAGTCTGAAAGCATCTGTCATAAGTGATTTACCATTATACACTGTTCATCCAGTTGTATTCTTATTTTGATTTATCTATCACAAAGGTGAAGAATGCATAAAAAAAACCCTTTATTTAAAATCTAGTGAATTCTGTCCTAGAGAAGTAATTTTTGTATTTAAAAATCAAAATATAAAAATACTTTGCCTACAATGTGTGTAATTTTTTTTAAGCAGATTTACAATAACAGCTCATTCCTGAGCAAGGTGCTTTTATGTTCTTACTGTTATTTGTGAAAAATAAGCTGATTACTTGTGCCAGTTTGTATTGTGACAGGCTTTACTGAAGAATCTCAGCTGTACAATTTTAAGTACTAGACTACTGTCAGAAAGGAGATGTTCTTTTGCAAATATTAATACTTACTTTTGTAGACTGCTTCAATCTCTTGTTTAAAAATTCAGTGGGCTGGTATTCCAGACAGACTTGAGAGCTGGACTCAAAAGATATTTGGTGTCCACATCACTATGGTAAAAGGACTCTATACGCATGTAGGTTATTTGCTTTTCATGAGTGAAAACAGCGTATTCATGAGAAAAAGCAAATTTGGCTTCAGTCTGGAAAGTTTTGGTTAAAGAATTTAAGTCTTTAAGTGTTCATTTGTCAATATTTTTTTCAAATTTTTAATATTGATTAAAAGAGTTTGCTAAAATTAAGGATGCAGTTGATTGATGCTGATGGAGGATACACCAAGCAGTCTGAAAGCTTTCCTTCAAGTAAGCTGTTTGCTGACTAATCAATAAGGCGAAGATTTATAGCCTGGCTGTCAAATCCATCTTTTAGGGTGATACACTAAATATTTCTGTTTGTACTTGCAGGCCTCTGGCTGTGATGGCACTGAGATTCCTGATGAAGTGAAACTGATTGGGTTTGCTCAGTTAAGTGTCAGCTGATGTCTGTCCCTTGACCACAAGCCGAATTGTGAGATTGCGAAGAGGCCAGCTTAGATGCAGAGGAAAATTAATGCACCACACACTGAGTTCTGCTTCATTATCTAGCAATTCACAAAGTCAGAACAAGCAAAGCCCACAGCTACACCGCTGCTGCTAACATTCAAAATGCTACTAAATGTCTCTCAGCAGTTGATTTGGATTCCCCCTAAGTGAAAAGCCTGTGGAAATGCACTCAGGTGGCTGTATTTATTGGTTACAAAAGGAATTTTCTATCAAGCTTACTTCTTTCATAAACTTTGAGTGATACTATTTTACCTGTACTTGTGGTTGATAATACTGCCTCTGTTCTGTTCTATTTAAAAATTAACATAAATATAAAAGTTAAGAATTACTAGCCAAACTTGAATTCTAGTTTTAAAACTGTGAATTTTATTTTTCATATATTTATGCATTACACATCCTAGTAATAAGAAACTGATTTGACTTGATTATGTGCTATTTGCAGTTAATCTCCCATTATTTAAAAAAGTTTCAGGTATATCTTTGAACTATTTGGTAACTTCTAAGGGGTTTTTGAAATCAATTAATTAGGCATTAGCAAGCTTTTGTTGGTTGTGTGTTTAAAAACCAGTCCACAAACTGATTGTCAGGGGAGTGGGAGGTGCCTTGCAGACAGTGTTTTAAGAATGTGCCTGAGGCTGCTTAAATAAATAATCTCCATTTTCTGGAAGTACCATACATGTGGTACAATAGATATAAATATAGTTATCTGAGCAAGGAGAGGATATACAGTAGCAAAAGTGTTAGAGTATTTAGACTATGCTTTGTTGGGGGGTCAATGAGCTAGAACTACTTTGAACTGTTGTCATTAAGGTAGAATGCTTACTGTGTCCATCTCTGATCCAACGTACCCTTAATGATAGAAACTGGTTTCATACAGGTGATAAAAACTTGAAGAACGGAACTGAAGCTTTACTTGAAGTTCTGCAAAATACCAAGGTGGAGTGAAAATAATAGGGCTTTGTGCAATGATCGAGTAAAACTCTGTTACAAAGAAAACCCTTCTGACCCAAGTAGTCTTATGCTTAACCTGTGACATAGATGTTATGGAGCTAGTGAAGCTTAGAAAGACTTTTGAAATTTGGAGACATGTTTCTCAGAGGTTACAATTTAAACTACTTCCTAGCTAATCCTAGATAAGCGGCAGCTCTTTATTGTACTGAAAATGGCAAATATATATTATTAAGAGAAGTTATTTATAATGCCTTGTCATAATCGTTGAAGTGTTCTAGAGCCATTTGCATACGACTCAATGTAATCCCATCCCATCCTACTGTTTACATGATGATTACTCCAAGATGACTGCAAAGGTTAAAAAGAAAAATAAAGGTGTATTGCACAAACAGATTTGTACTTTGAATTTCCATGCTCTGTGTGCATTTCAACAGCTGTGCGGCCCAGTGATGTTACAAATGTCTGCTGCCCTTACTTAGGCTATAAGCAGCACCTGGAAAAGGAGGAGAGAAAATATTGCTCACTCACTCAGAAGGAGAGGGTTGTTCTTGAGCTCTTGACTGCTTGCTTTCCAGTGCTTTGCAGAAGTGATGTTTAAGACTCCTGAGGTGCTTGTACTTCAAAAACTCACTTGGTTGGTTGGGGCAGGACCTGTACGCCTGTATGTATGGGATGCTGGTTTGTGTGGGGAAGAGAGTGAGAGGGGTTCAGCATGTGCTGCCTGCAGCCCAGGTGTGGGGCTGGTGGTCACAGCTGAGGCTCCTTGGGGCAGTCAGGCCCTCCTAGCACCATTGGTGCCCCCAGGCCCTCTGGTGTGGAAAGCCCCAGCCCTGGTGTGGGTTTGGGCAGTGTGGTGGGTGTTGTAGTCTGTGCTGGAAGAACTCTGTGCACTGGTGAGGCCTGCCCTGCTGCAGGCAGCCAACAGAAATGGTAAGTGTGTTTTAACTTGGCTTTGGGGTGACTTTGGGGGTGTGGCATTGTTGACGTCTGCTCCGTATCTCTTCCAGTTCACCTCAGAGCTCTATAATTGCGTGTTTATCTCTTGCCCTACATTGTTTAATGCTTTGTATCAGTCAGTTTGTGCATGCTTTGTGCTCGGCTGTCTGGGGCTAGCTGGAGAAGGAGCTGGGCACAGGACTTGTGGCAGCCGCCACAGCGGTGGTGAGGCCATGGCCTGAGAGCCTCTGGCTCGGCTGTGCTGCGTGAGAACAGAGGGTCCTGCATCATGTCTGCCCTGGCGGGCAGGCTGCTATTCGGCAGCTAATTATTTGTTAGCAACCTTTATGTTGGAGTAAATTAAAAGGTAACTTAAACATGCATCTGCCAGTGAAACAGTAACCTGCAACGCTGTGATGGGGTGACTACTGAGCAGGACCCAAAGGAGTGAAGTTCAGAGCACTGCTGTTAGATTATTTTTGTTACTTACATTAATGTATGCTTCACCAAATGTCACACCATTATTGACTAATATACCTGTAAAGTAGTTGGCAAGTTAGCTTTCTTAGGCAAAGAAATGAATGTTCAGGGAAGCTTGTTGTTTTCACAGGTGTATACAAGAAGTGGGAATATATAGTTGGCTGAAAATCGTGTTCCACTCGCTGTATACCTCCCCGTAGGCTGGGGAAAAGGTGTTGAGGTAGGAGTAGCAACTGTCAAAAGTGCTCATCTGCTGTACTGGTTGGGCCTGCAGGAGGTGTCTAAATAAAGAAGAATGTAGTAGTTTAATTGAAGCAGTCGCCAGCATTGTACCAAGATAAAGCTCTAACAGTTGTTGCTCACTTGCAGTCTGATGCAGAAACATGCCAATGCTTCACTGAGCTTCCTTTGTTCAATGAGAAAGCAAACTCATACAGCAGTGTTATTTATTGCAGCTGAGTTGCTTTTTAATTTAGGGTTTTTTTTCTGCTGCAAAGGTATTGTGAATAAATACAATGTGAGCTACATGAGTACAGAGGGACAATGACCTGAAAGAAAAGTCTGTTAATAAGAGGTTCATAAGTAGTCTATTCCTGCAGTTATGTGGGGGAAAAGGTAAAACTATACACTAGGTTGCTGTAGAAAGTAGTGTGCAGGTGATGATAGAGTAGAAATATAATAGGAGTTTGCTTCCTGAATACTGTATTCGTATTCTCTGTTGAATAACAAGGGAAGAGAAAACCTGCAACTATGAATTTACTCATGTTTATGTGAAAAGCATTTAGGAGATGGGTACAGTTCTCATGTGTATTCCATGACTTGCCCCAAAGCAGCTGTGGTGCTCCTGTTAGAAAGGTGTTGCTGGACAATACCTGGTGCCTGTTGCTGGCTAGAGCACCTGCCTGTGTTTGAAGGAAGAGGTCACTAATTAACAAGGTGAAGCTGGAACAGGTGAGCTACCATAAAACTGTCTTTGGAGCCAGGAAAATAGGGCTTAATTAGATTATTCTAAAAATATAACCATCTGTAAGTGATGATTACATGGCTGTGCTTGCAACTACGCATCTGCAGGCTCTCTGGGCTGATGCATGTCAATGTCCACAGAGTCAGCCCTCCCAGTGTGCTCTGCTTCAGTGTGCTGGAAGTAGCTCTGTGGTGTGGACTGAGATGGAAGTCAGTGAAACACAGCTCTGTATTTATTATTTTCAATGTGTTAAAAATAATGAATATAAACATAGAATTTAGCTTAGCACCAAACCAATCTGGAGAATAACTCCTTTGTGCATGTGTAAGGGAGTGGTAGAAGAGGGACATTTCCAGCCTTTTTCTTCCTGGGACTCCAGTGTGGGCTTCAGGCCAGGAAAAGCTGCCTCCCACTCTGCCAAAGTATCCTTTCCATGCCAGGAAAACAGGAGCGCACGTCTCTTTGCTCTGACAAGTGCTGACCTCAGATACTCTCACTGACGCATACAGAGGGTTACATTCAAGCTGCAATGCAGCTAGTTAGTTGTGAAAAGTATTTTTGCTTTCTAGAAATGTTATCCTATATCCTACCACAATTTCCGCTCTAGACCTCCCAGCCCCAGAGCACACTTCTGCTTTGTGCATGGAGATGGAACGAGAAGCTGGGAAATATGCCAGGAAACATCACTGAATTTTTTTCCCCCATGTTCTTTCCCAAGAGGAAGATGAATGTGTGCCTTTTGAGCCACCTCGGTCTAATTTAAAGTCTCCAATTTGGGGGCTTCCAGAGTGATCCTATAAAATCTGAGTGTGGGGCATCTCTTCAGAATGTTTTTAAACACTGTTATTTCTGTGAGAGGGAATGCCGTGTGCAGCTTGTAAATGGTGTGCCTCCCCCTCATGCTTTTCTTAATCAAAGATTTGTTTTCTTTTTCACCACCTACCTCTGCATAATGATGTTGGATGGTGAGATTGGCCTGTGCCTGAAATCACTTAGCTCTGATGGTGAATCTGACACAGACCTAAAACATTGTCAGTTGCGTGCATTGAAAATGCTGATTTTTGTTCAGTGGGGAGTAGAGGATGCTAACCCCTTCCCCCTTCCCCCCCTCCAGTGTGTTTTACAAGCAGAAATAAAATATGAGATGTTGTTGATAGCAAAGAGCAATTTGGTTTTTTTTTTTCCCTCTGGATCCATTGTGATGTAACTTTATTTGGTCAATTGCTGTGGGTTTTTCCACTGCATCAAGTGAGCAGCCTTTCCACCCTCTTGCTATGTAGTTATGCATGTGCATGCACTGAGAATGCTAATTACTTTAAAACGAGAAGTTGGAAACGCAGCAGGAGCCTTCATCTTCGAGTTCCCTGTGCATGTACTCTGCTAATGAGCTGATGGAGCAGCTGGATTTACTCAAACCATGAAAACTCCAGCAAAGTCTGGTTTACTTGTGGTTTATTACACAGTGGCCCAACTGATAAACTATCCAGGCACATTAGTTGAGCATTGTGACATTTTAGTTATTCATTTTCTCTCAGTGACTAAGAGTAACATTACAGTGCACGTAAAAATGTGCGTTTATAGCTGCTTTATGATTGTTTGATGCTTGTCAGGCTGTTACATAGTCACTGTAATCTCAGATGTTGAACCAGACTTGGTAGTTGTTATGTTGTCCGTTTCTAATAACATTCAGAATATGGGCAATAGTGGATCAGGGACTTGGGGAGGGTTCATGGTAAGAAGGAGAAATATTTAATTTTCGCTGCATAAACCAGTAGAGAGGTAATCTTGTCCACCTCAGGATACGAATATTTTGCCATTTGATTTTCAGATGTGAATTTGAAAGGCTATGCTTGTTTTATTATCTCGGTAGGGTGTAGAAAATCACTTGTGCAAATGGATGCATTTATGTAGAGCAGCAGCTATACGAAACAGAATTGGATGGAAATCTGTTTTTTCCATCATAGATGGAAAATACATGCCTCTCCTTGTTTTATTTTTCCCAATAGGTGCACATTTTAACAATTAATGAAAATATCTTTCAAATACGTAACTTTTTTGTGTGTGTGGTTTTTTTATTTGTTGGTGGGATTTTTTTGGTTTTTGTTTTTTGTTTTTCCTGGGAGGAAACTAAGTGGTTATTTGTTTCTTTTTCATCTATGTAATAATTAAGATTCATTAAGGAAAGATGTTGCTCATGCGTAGGAGTGCTGGGGATCTTTCGATTTACTTTGAGCAAAAGGCTTTTCTTGTTTTGTAACTAGATCGAGCTTTGTTTCCTTTGAGGACACTTGAGGTATAACATCTCAAAATGTAAAGGAATTTAAGGTTATTTTGGTGACGCAACAGTCTCTTCATAGAGAGGTAGTGTGTGTGGCTGTCATCAACAGGCAATTAGAAATAATGAGCCAGAAGAACCAGAGTAAGTCCAGTGGTTTTTGAGGAGGTGGACTCTCTACTATTCATGACATACAGTCTTTTTGCCTATTTAGGTGTTTTTACATCTCCCAGAAGCAAAACTTTTGTGTTCTGGAAGATGGACTGCGTAGTGCTAAATAGGAAATCCCCTTCAAGGGGAAGACCTCTGTTTCTCCCCGCATCTCTGTTTTTGAAAGCTTGGAATTGGATTTAGGAAGCATTTTGGTATTGGGGGAAGCAAAAAAAAACACAAACAAAAACCCCATAAAATATACCCTCAGAGGCTCATGTAGTTTGTTAGAGCCTGTACCTGTGCTGGTTCATAACGTAGAGGAAAAGAAAATTTTTTGAAGACTGTTACAAGGGAAGTTCCTTATGTCTGAGAGTTACTATTCTGTCCAACACATCAGAGACGGTTGAGCATACCTGTTGGTATTTGGGTTATTGAGGTTATCCAAAGTTTGGTTGTTTTGTTCTGGCAAATGAGTGTCTTTGGCTAATGACCTGCATTGTGTTAGTGCTCTGTTACTGGCCAAGAAAGAATACAATGCTAAATTAAAGAAAGAAGTCTAAAATAAAATGGTCAGGAAACATGAGTTTGTTCAGAACCAGAGAGGTGTGGATGACAATGCTTCTTCTCCCAAGCTTCCCAGTGGTTTAGCCAGTCCTGTGGCTGGTGCTCCCTTCCTATCCTGCCTGATGGGATGGTGTTTCAGTGTAAGTGTTGCAGCCAGTGTGAGGCTGCTCACTGGCCTTGCAGTGAACTGAGGCTGATGTGAGCTGTGCCTTTGGCCCTGAATGTGCTGAGCAAGAAGTTAGCAGTGCTCTATTCTGATACAGAAAGTACGTTTTTAAAGATAAACTTTCTGTGCCTTTTTGCAATAGAGGTAAAGGACTTTGTACTTAGACCAAGAAATAGATTTTGTGGTTTTGTAGGTTGCTTTGGTTGGAGAGTTTTTTAGCACAAGCTGAAAGCTGTATCTTTCTGACAGTGCAAAATGTGCAGTTTGTGAAATGAAATAAAATTCCTAATAAATTTGAGTGCTGTGGAAAGGTTTTTGTGAAGTAAGTGTTCACATTAAGGAACAGTGCAATAGGCATGTGATTGGCATGTGACTATTCCCAGCATCTCAGAGAATCAGCTCAGAATCCTGTTGAATTCAGGTTCATTTAAGTTTTCTTTTTGCCTTGTTATAGCACCTCTTATTAAAACAAACTTTAACTTCACTGGATCGTTTACCCTATATTATGAGAAATAGAAAACGGGTGGAGAAAAACACCTTAGATTAGAACAGAGAATCCAGAGGGAAGGACCGTTATTGAAATCTTGGCCCCATGAATTAATAATACTTCATGACAGCTTCAGTGGGACTAAAATTTCACTCCCTGTGTTGATTATGAGCTCCTCAGTTTACTCCTGGGGCTATAAAATAGAAAAAGATCCAATCGTGATTAAAGAGTAGGTGTGATTTGAATGGAAGGTGATTACTAAAATCTCCCTGAAGTCTTCCACCCTGCTTATGCTGCAAGTTTTTCCTATTTATAATAGCATAGCAGAACCATCCAGGCAGAAAATGACACTGGAGAGAAAGAGTTTTCTGATTGTTTCTGATTAGGTTCAGTGCTAACCTTGTAAATCTGTTTGTCAGATGGGGCACAGTCAAGTCATCCGTAAACCTGATGCTTCCAAAAAGATTGAAAAGGTGAGGGAAGTCCTGCACTTGTGTGTTGGTTGATACTTTTTTATTTTTCTTCCAGAAGGATTTTCACAGAGATAAATCTGGACTCTTGGATGGGAGCTATCGAGCTACAACTTAGCATTATATAAATTACTATTCTTGTTTAAAACTACTTTATGTTCACAGATTTGTGTTGTGTATCAGTACCTACTTGTTGGATTTATAAAGCCAGCAAAAGTCTGGATCTATGAGGTTTGTCCTGTTTGAAGGTAGCATAGCTTGGATCAGGCTGTGAAAATCAAAGCAGAGCTGTGTTTAAGCAAGTGAGTTACTTTTCCTTTTTCTTACCATTATCTCTAATTCTGTTGTCAGCATAGTTCAGCAAGGTCTTTTTCATAGGCAAAGATTTTAATTTTTAATAAAGTAATTGCAGATAATGTCTTATAGTAAGGCTGTAAGTATTTAATTCAAAGATGACTGGGGCTATTGCATTTACATATGCCCTAAAAATTGTTTTAGGCAACATAAGAGTATATGATAAGAGTAACAGTAATGAAGTAAATTTGATATTCTTCCCCTCTTCTGGTATAAGCCAAAGGCCTAAAAATACTGTTTTGGAAGAGTACTCCAGTGACCTTGTAGCAGATCAGATTGATGTCAGTTTAAATTGCAGGCAGCTGTTAGGTGAAAAAATTTCAACAAAGTGAATTAAACATTCTGCTTCAGTCCAGGAGAGTACACAGGTTTGTTTTCCAGTTTACGGTGTGTTAGATGTATGCTTTCAGTGTTACAAAACAGCGATGGTGCTTTACTTGCTGTGAAACTGGCATCCTGAAAATGTTTAGTAGTGTTTTGGTTTAATGAGAGATGTACTTTGAAACACTGGAACATGGGGATAATATATTCTCAAATTCGGTTGAGGCAAAAAGTGGTATTTAGCCTAAGGTAAAACTTCGACTGGTTAATAATTGCGAAAGGCCTGCTTTGGTGCATATGCCAGGTGTCCGTGGGGCTACTGTTTATCAAATATACCTTTTAATGTATTTATTTATGCTAATTACTGCCAAGGCAATGCATATGCTGTAATATTTTGTAATTCTGTATGCCCCCATATGCTTATCTTTCATAGTGTTGAGTTTGTTTTTTCTGTGCTGTACTGTCATCATCATTCATATGACAAGTTTAGAAGTAAACTTGTATAAACCAGATATTATGTTGACTTGAAAAATCCCAAAAAATCTCATCTAAAATGGAGGCTCTAAATGCAGTTAGAAGTCAGCATGGTTTTGTAGGAGCTTTATAAAGAGCCATCTTATGATAGTGCAAAGATCCTTGCAGATGTAAAGCACCTGGGATACAGGCAGAGCTGCGCAGAGGTCCTCATGGACTGGGGAGCTGAGTGCTGCCAAGGGCTGGGGACAGCCCTACCTTATGCTGCTGGAGCTGGAATTATGCTGAGCCCTGTGCTGGCTCTGGCGCGTCCCTCCTGGGTGCTACTGGAAGAAAGAAGCAACTTTTGCAAAACTAGTCCCTGAAAATGATTTCTTTATTTGAGCCACACTGGAAGTTGGGAAGTGCTGCTTGCCTTGCCCCACTGTGTTTGGGATGCAGTGCACTTTGCTCCCAAGGCAGCCTGCAGGACAGCCCTCAGACGGCATGGTGGTTATCACAGGTACATGGAAATCATCGGTGGTGTGTAAAAGCCACAAACTAAGGGAACAGACAATTCTGCTGTGACACTTTGTTCTTGTGGTTGGAAATGTTTTCTCCTAAGGAGAGTAGGTCAGTTACTGTACTAATGTACTACAATTGCTGACTTTAAAAGCTGTGGCTCAGGGTACTTGTTTTCCTTGTGCTCTTCCTCTTGCAACTTCTCTCATGCTTTGTCCCCTCTGAGGCAGTCCTTTCCCTGTTGTGTTCTTGCATGTGGCCACCCTGTCTTCTCTCACATCTCTCCTCCCAGACCCCTTCTCCAGATTAATATTCAGCTAGGTCTGCTCTGTTTTCTGGAGGTGGTTCAGCTCTTGTGCTAAAGGTAGCCTAGCAGCCCTCCAGCAGGACTGACTCACTTGCCTCAGCGCTGTGATGCTTGTGTTTGGTTGCTGGAGAGCACAGAGGGTGCAAGCCTTGTGTCTACATGGAGTGCAGGCGGGATAAGCATGTGTGGACCTCCAGAACATTGCCACTACATAGCCTCAGTGATCATTATTTATATCTAACATACAGTTAAAGAGAAGCGGAAAAAATTCTGTGGAGTAGGATGTGCAGCAGATACAGTGTCAGTATATTTTATTGTATTGTAGTACATATGTAGGGGCCTGAAAGCAAGTACCCCAACTCTGGTTCTCTTGCCCTGCACAAGCACACGTATCTTTTGTAAATTCAGTTATTTTTACTTGGTGGGTTTAGTGCTTGCTTTGTACTGAGCTACGTGACTTAGAAAACTTCAGGGTGAGGGTGGAGTTTCTGATAAAGAATTTAATCCGTCCTGGAGATGTATGCATGCTTTGTTGCAGCTCTTTGTTTATATGCTGCCCTTGCTTCCTATCTAGAAAGTAATACATGGTAGCAATTTCTTAAACAAACAAAACTCTACTACTTCACATACCAACTTCATTTTACTAGTGACGTGTGATTTTTCAAAAAATCGCATCAATACCTTTTCAGCTTTCTGAAGTATTTTTCATTCCTAATTTATATGCACATGCACACATATATTTATATAAAATAGTTGTGAACCTTGCTGTTCCCAAAATACTTTATTTTCCTTTCCTTCTGTTCTAAAATTTATTTTTTTTTTTATGAGAAGATTTATCTCTTTGTGTGGGTCCCAGCATTTGCAGCACTTGACATGAGAGAAATGAGAGCTATCAGGCCCCATGTTCCATCTGCTTCCTCTTTGCCCTTTCCGTGGACAACCTGCTGTCTAACAAGGAAATCTCCAGGACCCACAGATGTCACGTGGTTCCTGCAGAGGTGTATGTGCAAACTCTCTTCAGAAGTTATAACTGCTATTGCTTGGGAACTGCCCCTTCCACGAAACCATTTCAGTGCTTGCTTGCAGCTTTCTGTGATTTAGTTCTTCACAGTCAACACTGGAGACAGGTGCAGCTGCACTGCCTGCTGAGCAATTTCTAAACATCCTGTAATACGAAATCCCCAAGGTTTGATTTCCTCCAGCCAGACATTTGTGGGTTTTAAAAGCTTCCACTATAACTGTGAACGAAACCAAACCAGAGCTTTGATGTCTGCAGATTTACATATAATACAGGGTTAAAAGTCCAAACCTGTTTTGTAGCTAGTATTTCAGATGTATACCTAACTGGTCCTTTCTTACAGCAAGTACTGAGCTCTTGGTATGTACATACTGTGTGTTTCCTTGATCGTCACCTGTGAACTTGTATTTTTCTGACTAGTCCTCGGTTCTGTTTGTATGTCAACACAAATCAAGCTAATGGAGCATTACTAATGCTTGACAAAATAAATCAATTTGTTGCTACTTTTAAAAGCATTTGAAAAAAAAATCCCAAACTAAACCCATTTCAACTGCTTAGATGCTTGGATCTCAGTGAGAAGTCTTTAAAAGGTTCTGTTGGAGACAAATATGTGTGCATGTTAACACTAGCTAGTATAAATACATAACAGACAGTGGAAATTAAGGCTTCAGTTGCTTATCTACCAAAGATCATAATCTTTGTCTTAGTCACAAAAGACGCCTCTTATCTGTGTAAATAATTTTTGCAGTTAAAGGCAAAATTACTGCCTTTTGGAGAGGATTTCAAAGATTATCTGTTCTTGTAGAACCGAACTATATTATGGTAAGTTAATACAAATAAATATTTTCTTTGTATATAAGGTCCTCTTAGTGCAGATACTGGCAAATTTAGGAACCAGGATATAATGCATTTACTTTGAAAGATACAAAATGGCACCTATATAAATTAAAATTTAACAGGCAGGTGAAGTTAAATAAGTTCTTGGTGTATACCATTTAAGTATATATTACCAACTTCTTTCTGGTTTAGATATTCTTTCAAACTAGCATGGAAAAAATTATCTGTGTTGTAATTTAAATTTTATATATCAAATACCTATTTTTGGCTTAGATGCACTGTTAGAAATTGAATTTATTGGAAGGCATGTTAGAAAGAGTTGTGGATCGAAGACAGAGTGCATGCCACTCCTCTTGAAAATGCTGCTTTTCATCATCCTGTAGATACTGATATGATTAAAAGTGCAGTTTCACAAATACATACTTTAAGAACTGTTAAGATAGAGCTGTTGCCAATAGTCTGATGTGTCCCAGGCAGCTGCAAATCCCCCAGATGATGTTGCCTCACCCATTGTGACTTACTGAGTAAAGTAAATACATGTCTTGGCATTGCAGACAACTGGGATTGAATTTGTGGATTGGAGACAGTGGTGAACATGAGATTTCAGGTGGTGTGCACAAAATTTCAGAGCACATGTGTTTTTTCTAAAGCTTTGTTTTTATGTGGGATAGGTTTCAAAGATACGGACAGTTTTGTCACCTGTAGCATATAACTTCTACTAAAGTTTCTGCAGCTCCCAAGTTTTTGTGTCCAGTCCTTATGTGTAAATCTCCCTTGTTTCTTCTCCTGTGCAGTCTCTTCATCTGCGGGCAGCGATGTTGCTTTTGCTTCCTTTCATAGAATAGAGTTTGGGCTGGAAGGTACCCTGAAAGGTTACCTAGTCCCCAGTATTTGACTGGATCAGGTTTCCTTGCTCTCAGACAATAGTATGATTAATAAAATCTGGGAAAGGACAGTCCTGCTCACTCTAAGCTCTCCTCGTGAGTTGCTGCTCATCTTTATGGCACATGTCAAGCAACAACAAAATGTTTCTCCCTTTGTTTCTGTATTTTATGTGTAGGTTGCCAGCCAGTGTAAGTATGACTTTAAACATGCCATTTTTTCCATTTTTCCATTTTTTCTTTAAAAGTGTTTGCACTACATTAAGCCCTTTTCCCCCATAAACAAAATGCGGTGTTACTGAAATTGTGGTGCACTAAAAAAAACCCCACAGACTGTTAGGTACTTTTGAAATTAAAGGCGTGGGAAAGAAGAGAATGAAAGAAGATTGATGATCAGAGCTGGAAAGGAAAAACATGGGCAGGTGGTAGTAATAACACTGACAATCCATATGGTTTTTAGTTTACTTTGTGATGTGGCTGTTCCGGCATTCAAAAGAAACGTAATACACTCTTGTGAAGTGGTATTTCTCTTGGGTTTAGCAGAAGATAAAAGTGCAAGCTTGTTTTCAGTGACATTTCCAGCACAGCAATTTCAAAACCATAAAAAAATTTCAAATGCTTTATCATCTAAAATGTCCAGGATGTAGAGGTTCTTTCACAAATGAGACAACTTTATCTGCTAAGGGTTTGCTCTCCTTATGGCCTTGGAATACTGAAATGCAAAGTTTGGGGCACCATGATTTGTTCTCCAAGGTAAAATGGGGTGTTCCCCAGTGTAAGCTTTGTAGCAAGGTTTGACCAAAGATCTTGCAAGGTTTCTGCCAGGTTATGCTAGCAAGCACCCAAATCTGGGGCTGATGTAAGTCTTCAGGATATAGGATCCATAGGATCTCAATGGCTCAGGATATGTTTTGTTTGTGTTCTTAAGTAGCCATGCTATGAGGGCAGCCCTTTCTCTTGGAGGTGGGAAGGATCTGCCAGCCTCATTAGTGAGAAAGGACTTCCCTTGCTTATCTCTGCTTTCCTGGTATTGCAACCAGGGAGTTTAATAACCACTCTTGCTTATAGATTTTGTTTGGTTATCTTATTAGGATGTACTCCTCTGTAGTACTTAGTGGATGACACCTTTTTCTACTCGTCTACTTACATGTGTTATTGGATGCATTGTTTTCATTGTAGTTTATTTTCATATAAAACCTTCATGCTTCTTGGGGATGAATGTTTTTATTAAAGGATATCCCTGGAATTCAAGACAAGAAGCAACATCTGGAGCTTGAACTTTAAAGTGAGTGGAGGTCTAGGTATTTCATAGGCTACTACATATTCAGATTAACCTGTGGACCTTCTTCCACACGATTCATGTTTTAGCAAATGACTTTGCTAAACAAGACAACTGTAATAATCCCACACTAGCTACCTCAATTGCATACTAAATTAGTGTGTTTTGGATAGAGAGTAACAGTAATCAGTTTACATTTACTTAGTCTGATCATTCTTCTAAGCATATAGATGGATATACTGATATACTGTCTGCATGATAGTCATGGCATTCATCTATCTCTGAGGTGCAAATATACAATAATACCTGTTATGTTAGGCACGTTATTGTTTTGTGTGAATGGTGGGGTTTTTTGCTTGTTTCTGTTTCAATAAAACAAATAGCCAGTAACTACTTTGTCAAATACTGGCTTGCGAGCCTTAGCTTGTTTTGCTATAGATACTACATGTTCAATACCCCTTTTAAAGGAATCTGTGAACCATCGTGTGATTTATTGCACTTAATTAACACAAGCCAATGCTTTTACAAGTAATTAAATGAGTTAAAAAATGTTGCACGACTCGCCCATCTGTTTGAAGTAACAGCTGAATCACAATATAATGCAAATTAAAATGTATACTTCCATAACCTGTCCTTCTAAGTATATGCCAGCACTTGCGTTGTGTGCATGTATGTTCCTCTATTAAAAAATGTAGTTTTAATTACATGCTGTATATATTCTTTAGCCCATTAGTTTTATCCCCATGTGTAGAAATTCTGAATCCAAGTAACAAGGCAGTAAATAGTATTGGCTTTTAATGAGCAATTAAAGCAGCCTGCCATCAACCTTGGTATCGGCTGAGCTTGTAATTCAAACTACAGATATGCAGTAATTGGTTAGAATAAAGTGGTGCTCAGGAAGTACCGAGTCACCCTCGTCAGTCCAGTATACCACTCCCCAGAGGCAGCAATGCTTTGTTTCATAAACCATTCTGCAACTAAAACTTGGTAAATCTGAAAGTTAAGTGATTCCAAATTGATGGCAAATGTAACACAAAGTGTCAGTTCACCTTGATAACTTTATCTTGACTGATCTGGCCCTTTATGTTTTTTTGTGAGGGGAAATGGTGTTCTATATAAAGAAAGTTCATTAATGAGATACTTTAAAAAAAAATCATAAAATGGTTTGGGTTGGAAGTGGCCTTAAAGATCACCTAGTTCCAACCCCACCTGCCATGGACAGGGACACTTTTTACTAGACCAGGTTGCTCAAAGTCCTGTCCAACCTGAACACTTCTAGAGATGGAGCATCCCTGGAGTGGAAAATGGCATGGGTATGTTGACACCTGCCATGTCTATAGCTACTCTAGCCCTGTAGGCTTGCTTTCTGTTCTAATGC
>JANHGB010009098.1:0-16133 GCA_026283785.1 Coracopsis vasa
CTTCAGATACTGGAAGGCTGCTATGAGGTCTCCACGCAGCCTTCTCTTCTCTAGGCTGAACAGCCCCAACTTTCTCAACCTGTCTTCATACAGGAGGTGCTTCAGCCCCTGATCATCCTCATGGCCTCCTCTGGACGTGCTCCAACAGCCCCATGTCCTTCTTACATTGGGGACACCAGAACCGCATGCGGTCGTGTAAGTGGGATCTCACAAGAGCAGAAAAACATGGCTAGAGCTGCACCTTATAACTCCCTTAGAGCAAACAGTTCCCAGCACTGATCCTCGTCTGTCCCCGTGACAGGGACACACTGCTTGGATTTTCCTCCCCCTTAAGCAGTGCGAGGGACCCAGCGTTTGGGCACTCTGTGTGAGGGGGGAATTGGAGCGCACAGCTCATCCCTCCTGCCCTCTCCGTGTGGAACAAGCAGCATGCCAGGCGGGATCACTGTGTCTGGGTGCCGAGACCTGCGCGAGTGAGAGCAGTGGCAGGTGTTAAATAGTAACAGATGTTAATATTGACAAACTGAAGTGGCTAAATGTGGAAATACAGCACTGCTGAGACGTGTGAAGTGAGGCAGTGACCTTCACACATTATGGAGCTAGTCAATAAAAAGGGGTTTGACATGAGCGCAGCGATGCTGTGTGCACGGTGGGACGCCGGGCAGGTCTGGGGCTGCGTGGGGCTGCTTCATGTCTCCTAGGGGACAGGGCTGAGCGGAAGGTCTGTGCAAAAGAGGAGGCAAACAGCAGAGCCCAGACCTGAACAAACCTGTTTTCAGCACCCAGTGACAGTGTGAACTTTGTTTGCCTTCCAGTGCCATTTCAGTGACACAGAAGAAGAGGCAGCGCTGTTAAACACTGAGCTCCTCTGCGGCTTTAGCCCCTTTTATCCACGTTTTCTCTTTTGTTTGTGCAGATCAAGGATCCTGATGTACAGTCTGTTTGTGCTCCCATAGAAGCTTTCCTGTTAACTTGTTTTATATCAGACCCCAAGGTGTGTAGGGTCAAAGCCTGCTTTTCATGATTTTAGCCAGGGACTTCAGTGGCACAAGGTTTTGATCTCTTTTGTTCCAGGGAATGACAGCAATTTCTGCTGCTCTAGGTGAGATTACTCTGAAATTTGGGAGGGAAGGAGGTAGACATTGCATTGAAGAGAGATGGGATTTATCTTGAAGCTCCCCTATATCCAGCACAGGGCAATGCTGCATTGGGGAGCTCATAACTTGAGACATCCATAGGGACCATCCAGCCTGCTCCCCCCAGCAGCAGTGTGCATATAGATGAAAGCCAGGAGACGGTGTGGTCATGTTCAGTGACAATATTAGTGGTGAAAATCAGCTTTAATTTTTCACTTTGCATTTCTCAGCAGATCTAAAGTGAATACACAGCATCTTCATTAGCAAGGTAAATACTTAAGTGATTCCCTTTCCTTCCCGAGTGCTGAGCAGTGGATAAGCACACATCAAAAGGGTAACTAGTGACTTGTATGAAAGGATCCCATTCTGACCTGGAAGGCTCCTGCACAGGGCCCAGTCCCACCTGACATGTGGCAAGTGGAAATTCGGAGGTTTGCTGATGTTTGCTGGTTTTGGTGGGTTTCTTTGTATTCATATTGCTCAGGGAAGGGCCCCACAACAGACCCAACAATTGCATTTTTCATTTGGAGATGCAATAATAACTATGGTAACCGGAGTTCAGCTCCAGCCTGTGAAATTCCACTCCTCTCAAAATCAGGCATCCAGGCTCCCGTGAGGAGGCTTGGCAGGCTCAGAGTGTGATTCATCCCCTCCCAAAATACATGACTGATGGGATGAATCACCCATGGACTGGGGAGAGCAGGTAACCCAGGTGGGATGTCTGTCGTTGAGGTGCCAGTGGTAGGCGACCTCGTGTATGTTCTTTGGTTTTTGCTCCTTCATGAGCAGGGCTGTTTGCACGACACCTTTGATGTTCCCTTTCCTAAATCAGTGCCAGCTTAATCTGATCTATGGAGCAGCAAACTGCAGTATTTTGGGAGCTGACAGAGAGCCTGTGGGCAGACTGCTGTCATGGAAGGAGACTTGCAGCCACCCTGTCCCAGCCTTTCACCCACTTCAAAGCAAACTGAAGCCAGTTGGGCACAGCCACGCTGGGAGATGGACCTGCCCTGGGGCAGGGACTGCAGCTGAGAACAGTAATTAACAAATGGGATGATGATTTCTAAAACCTTCCTAGTTTTTAAAGCACATCTATCTGAATTCCAGCCAGAGGCACGGGAATTCATATTTGCAGTCATGATAGATGGAGCTGGTCAGCTCTTCAGTTTCCTTTCCTGAGATCATTTAACATGCTTTAAAAAATGCCTCAGTCTGTTTGAAACCATGGATGCTCCAACACTTAGCCATGTTTTCCACCATGCTCTCCTCTCTGAGGTTGGATATGGGCATGGGGTGCCTGGCAGTTACTTTCCATCACGTTGCCTTTTCTAAGAGAGGCTATAGGGAGGTGGGAAGGTTTGCACCAGGTCAGAGGTACCAGCAGCCCCCACGTGCTCCCCTGCCAAGTTTCCAAGACAAGGTGCCTCCCACATTGGTTTGAGCCCTCAGAATTGCCAAGATTGCTTTAAATTAAAAGACCTCCAAAAGGATAAAGCCTGTGGGCTTCAGGATAGAGAGGAGATCAGACTGGATGCAGTTTGGGTCAAGAATTATGCAGAATCTGAGCTTTGATTAGCTGGCTTAGTGTTTCCAAAGCAATGGAAGCAAGGTGATTTCTGGCCTGGTATTTTTTTTAAGCTTATTTGTTCTCATCAGAGGGTTTTAGCATTAACCTTTAAGCTCTGCAACTTTTAATGTGATGGCACAAAGAGCTTCAAGTTGGCAGAGGTCAGTTCTCAAGGATTTTAGCTTCCAGGAGCCTGCTGATTTTTAATGGGAGTCACACAGCTAAATCCCTGCATATGGTTTTGAAATTCATTCTTAAAGCCAAAGTCTTTCTTAGTCTTTGTTTCAGCTAACATCATTATAAATACTTGAATGACTTTTGGAGATCATATAGGATATATCACCAGTCAAAATGAGTTAGGAACAAACTGACATGGTCTTGCATCTGGGAAGTACCAGTTTTCCTTGGCTTGTGTTGTTTTCTTTCATTTGTAATTAAATTATTTGCTCTAAAAGTTGATTGCTGTTGACAGAGAGTATATTTTCTGTACACTGAATGCATTCTTTCCTTTACTTTGTGAATCAGACATAAAAAATTTACCACTCTGATACTAAGGTGATAAAACCAATGTGCTTAATGCTAGCGAGCTCGTATCTTTTAAAGAGCTGCATCAGCCCCTCTGTACCTGACACAGAAGCCAAAGTTTCAGGGAAAGCTTCCAAAAAAGACCCTAAATAAAAGGTGTTAATGGGGAACTTTTCATAGGAGGGCCTCAATGCATTGAAGACAGCAGTGCCTACAATCCATCTCGCTCTGGTAGATGCAGAATAACGTATTCAAAGCTCTTAAGTGACCAAGGAGCCCGTGACCTATTAGCTGAGCATTTGAAACTGTTATCCAGCTTTACTGCCAAAATGTAGGGCATTCATTTTCCTGGATCACTGAGCTAAATGATTTTTCTTAGCTCAGACCTAGGGGCAGGAACACGGGCTCTTGACTCCCAGTCCAGCGCTCTAAATATTTCTCCTTTGTTAGGAAGACAAGGGCTGCAAATAAATTCACACAAGCCCTTGACACAAGAGCATGTGTGGGGAGGGGGAGCTATTCACACTGCCAGATATTCCATATTTAATTCAATTAAGGAGTTAGTGTCTATTTCTAGTCAATGGGGATTTAAGGACACATTCCTCAGATGCGCTCTGAATTCCCCCCTGGAGAAGCCCTTCCCTTTCCTAGTCCAGAACTGAGGTGTCTAAAACCTTGGCCATATTCTCTGAGCCTATAAATCAGCCTTGCACAGTGTGTTCCAGTCTTGCTCCACTTCTCTGGTGAGATTATCTGTGCCTGAGCAAACCAGTTCATTGACAGCTCTTGCTGAAGGATTACTTGCAGATGCAGGTATTTCCTTCTGTTTTCACTACTGACATCTGCTGAAAGGCAAACTTTGGAGGCTGGCACCAAGCTCTCAGTGCTTAAGGAGCTCTCAGAAGTCTAGCTGGGCTAGACTGTGCCTTTCATGCAGGGAAATCACCTGTGTTGTAATTCTGCTTCAGCTGGGTGGTGGGGAGGAGCCCAGAGGAGGCTCAGATTTGGGTTGAGTGGGGCTGGGAGGGATTGAAGTGGGTGTCTGCAGAGGGATGTTGTGGTGAGTGTGCTGAGCTGCCTGTGCCCTTTCTAGATAGTGGTTGTGCACCTTGAGGTTGTAAATCTGGAGGCTAACTTTTGGTTAGTCGGGTGTTAGCTCTATGCTTATCTTTATTTCTCTTCATTTGAAAGGTAAGCTTACATGTAGGGATGTAAAGTGGCATCTTTTTGCACAGCTGAGCGCTGCCTCTCATGTTCAGTGTTTCTTTCTGAAGGTTTGAGCTTTCTGCCCGGGCTCTACAGAAGGTTTGATTCTTTGCCTGGCTCAGGGCTTTCAGGAAGTTGTTAACCATTTGCATAGTGCTTCCCTCTGATCTCTGGCTTTGCTGAAACCTGACAGCAGCAGAGGTGCTGCAGAGTCATGCTGCTCAGGTGCGTGCCCTTTCTGTGCCACTTGATGCTAATGTGGGTCTAATTAACTTGACTTTGGGGAGATGCTGTGGTGGGTGCTGCTCCCTCAGGATTTTGTTGGTATTGGGCAGGAGATTGCACAACCCAGACGGCAGTGGCTGACTCATCCCCAGGCTCTTCTTTGGCTGTGCCCTGGAGATGTGCATAGCAGCCCTTTGAGGTTCTGCATCACCTTCACCAAGGCCCTGCAGTTAGTTTTCTAAGCAAAACTTTTTAGGATGAAAGGTATTTTTCCCCTTCACCTCTCCCACTCCCCCTACCCCTGCCATTCCAAGAAATTAAACTTTTCCATGAAGAAGGAAAATCCTTCTTCAGAAGGTCTGGTTTGCAGCTCTTAAATTCTTTATATCTGTTCACATAACAACTGAGCCATTCCTCTGTATTAATGTCTGCTTCATTGTACCTGGTACTCAGAGGGACCAAATCTGTCTTACATTAAACTCTAGTCCTTGTATTATTTTAACTTAGGTAGCTCTTTTCTTGTGGCAGATGTAACAAATCTGTGTTTCTGTGCCAGGTCTGGCCTGTAGTTCCTGATGATCCTGACCTGGGCAGGATCAGAATCTTCTTTCCTTCCATATGGTTGGTGCTACCCATTCCTAGGCTGTGAGAACCAATCATTCCTCGTGTTCATCTCAAAGTGACCCTCCTGAGGATCACCAGACAGCAGCCACGGCGGCAGTGCTGCACCGTGACATTGATAAACCACAACATATTGTTTAACATATTGTTCCCAGTCCAACATATTGTTCGCATTCATCATGGAAGCAATCAGTAGAGAGCATTTTATTGCAAACCTGTTTCCTGGTGCTCATCATTAGGTCATTAACCTTAACAATGTCAACATGTTCTCAGTCTGCAGTTTAATTGCAGAGCAGCACAGAGCCCTTGTACAGCCTGTACCACATAGTTTAAGAGCACCATGCAGTTTAAGAGGAGTAAAAATGGCATGGATGCTAAATAAAGCCAAGCCTGGCCAGGAGATGCAATTGAAAGAAGAAAGTAGCTGTATCTTTCAGGACCAAAGGAATTTCTCAGCAGAAGCATAATTTCCTGTGAGTACCTGTGCCCAGGTGAAGGTTTTCAATTTATGGCATCCCATTCCTGCTACTGTTTTTGTAGATCTTTCACCATGGTACCTGCGCCAATTCCAAGGAAAAGAGATGGGCAGTCCAGTGACTTTTGCTGCTCTAACTGCAAACACTGATACTGGCAAGGCTTTCCTCTGAAAGTGCTTGTTAAAGGACAAAGCTTGTGTCTCCTGGAGCTAGTTGCTCCCAGGCTATGTGATATTAAGATAGAAATTCAATAAGCAGCTTGGTTATGGAGGAGGCTGGTAGGAGCAAGTGAATTCTTCGGGAAAACATTCTGGTTTGTGTCCTAAACTTTGGGGGAAGATCTCTTTTCTTATGAGACTTGCTTAGTCAGTTATAAAGTATTGTTTCCCTATATGAACTCTTTGTTATCATGGAGATTATCAGGACACCACCACCTTTGTTAGTGTAGATGGTCAAACTCTTGAGAGGAAGGTCTATCTTTTCACATGTGCTTATAAATAGCCTCATACGACTGGGGCTAGGTCTTATCAGTGACATTTAGATCTTCTCTTAATGCTACCGAATGCTGATAACTTGTGGTTTGGGTGTTAAGGTTAGAATTTAAAGTATCTGTGGGATGTCAGCTTCCATTTCTTGTTGATTTTTATTGGCAGTTAGGTAGATGTGAACATTTCAGCCTCAAGTTCTGCTGGGTTTTGATTGCCCTGCAGCAGTATGTAGGTGGTGTCTAATTAACTGCTGTGCATATGGCTGGAAAAGCATCACTGTCCTCAGTGCTCCAGCTGAAACCACAAATTGCTCATCACTGCAAAGCCAAGGGCTCTGTTTGCTGTGCTACAGGAAAAGGAAAGATGTGGCAGGGAAAGGAAAGATGTGGCAGGTCTTTCAGGACAGGCGATATCTCCACTGCAATGCTTCCATTCCTCTTCCCTTGCTGCTTCCTTTCCTGGAAAACTCAAGTCCCTTTTCCTGCCAGCCTGGTCTATTTCTGCTGTCTCATATTTTTGTACTTTAGCATGGAGCACAGCACTGCCTTGACAGGAAAGTCTGATTGACACCCTGTTTCTTCCCCATTACAAAATAAACTAATTTATGTAGCTTTGCAGAGTATTCTGCACAAAGCAGGTATTGATCCATGCAGGCTGTCGACTGGGTAATAGATATCCACCAGTTTGGGGAAAATAAATAAATAAATGGGCAGAACATGATGGATGAGAATCCCATTGAGTGCTTTTTGAACTGATGCTGTGTTCTGATCACTCAGCTGGGTGTGTTTTGTAGCCACAAACTTCACATGAAAGCTTTCAGATTCCCAACTTCTAGTTAACCCAGTTGTTAGGTGTTACTGAATGATTCTGCTCTAGTGGTGCTTTTCAGTCTGACTCGTATATCCAGTTCAAGGCAATAGCTCGTGAAGAGGGAGAGGCTTCCCCTTTTTCCACTGTGGTATTTGTAAAGTGTAATCAAGCTTAGTGGTTTGACATTTGTGTGTGTCTGAGCCTGTCTCCATGGATCAGTCAGAGCCAGGTTGGAGGGCAAGAGGAAAGACTTCATCAGCAGAAGAGCACTGGAGTGCTTCAGTCCTGAAATCCAGGGCAGCTGCTACCTTAATCTTTCTCTAAATTCACTGTGCATCTCACACAGAGCATGTTCAACCCCTATAGTATAGCATAAGTGGAAGGCAAGTGGGGTGTGAACTTTCTGTGTGGTTTCTGCATGGGGAAGCACCCAGCTGTAGGGCTGTGTGAATAACACACTGTGGTTACAGATCAGGAATGTCCCTTTTGGCTTGTAGATGCCAGAATTGGGAATCTTCCTCCAGATTGGCATGTTGTCCCATACCTGTTGTCTCATCCCATCTTGTGTTCTTTGCTGACCACATCTGGTCCCAGAGCAGACCTGGCTGGTCCTGCCTCACTCTGAGCGCTGAAAGCTGGGATCTGAAAGCCTCTGGAAGACAGTGGGAGCCACTCCAACTGATAGTGCAGTGAGTTCTTCTCATCCTCAGCCCACTTTTCTACACCTGTGGGATACTAAGGCCTTTAAGGGAGCCAAATACCATTCTTTAAATGAATAATCAAAAGGCCAGGTAACCAGGTAACAATCTTACTACCAATCTAAGCTGGCCTAAACTTGCTCTGAAGCAGCAGACACATGGTAGCAGTGGTCCTCTGTAATATATACAGGTCTTCCAGATGATGAAGTGCAGTTCAGATGCAGTTTAGAGCAAATGAGACCAGAACAGGAGAGATAGAGAGGAGGGACAGTTGTATTGATCAGGCTGCATAGCCTGCTGAAGTCAAACACTGCTTATTCAGGGAGGTGAGCTTATTTCCAAAACTAGTGGAATAGTAGGAGTTTGGAAAACTCCATTTGATGGAGAGGAAATCAGGCTATGCTTTCAAAGCAAATGTGTTTTTTCTCTCCCCACTCATTGAATGTAGTTTCTGAAATAGACTTTAGCTGTCATTTCCTGAATGCTCAGGGAGCAGCTGGTCTGAGATTTTCTATGTATTAACAGGGATCAAATAGGATGAGTGTAGCTGTAGCATAGCTGGGGGGAGAGAGAAGGGGCATGAACATGCCACATGCTGTGAAGAGGACACCAGCCTCCTTGTCCTCCTCAGCCAGTCCATGCATTACTCAAACCAGGCCTGGTGAATGCCCTGTAAGTGCTGTGTAAGAGAGGTGTGTGTCTGCCTGCAAGGTGAGAGATCGGGAGTGTGCAGAGCCAGGATGTTAAGTCACTTGTACAGGATCGTCTCCCTGGGAAGGTCCATGTATGGGGCATCAGCTACAATGAGATTTTCATTGCTCTGGAGTGGGAAAGAACTCCTCTGTAAGATCATTTAGTGGAAGGCTGTTTTCTGTAGGACCTACTGCTCTTTATAGAGTAACTGTTTTCTCTCGTAAGAAGTTGTGGTGTACCTTTGCAGAACTACTCTGGTTTTCAGCATTAATTCGTATTTGGATCCTTTGAGATGGATCTTTTAGGCTCTCAGAAATTCTTTGTCTCTTTGTTGTAATTAAACAACTCTCAGTGGTCAGAGTAGATCTGTGAGCATGAGGAAGCCTGTCAAATCAATACAAATCAGTGCCAGACATAAGCTTAACAAGCCTGACCGGGAAGTACAAAGGAGCCCTCTGTCATTTAAAGAAATAAACAGGAGGCAGAGAACTTAATTCTGCTCAATCAGCTGCTAAGCCTGGCCTGACAACCAGCCTTCAGAGATACCTTCCCCTGGCTCCAGTGGTTAGCTGAATCAGCACTTTTCCCTTTTCCCTGTGAGAAGCCATGTGCATCAGCAGAGGAATAGAAAGGATGCAGACACTGTCGTGCTGGAGCAATCTGGGCTTGGAGGCACAGTGTAAAAGCAGTCTGGGTACTTGCAACTGCCCGAGGGGGAGGCAGCTGTTGAAGACTGAATCCTGGCAAAGGCATGAGTGTGTTTGAACCAATGTCAGCTGCCCAGGACTGATGTTTTGAAAGAAAATAGCAGTAATAAGTGAAATGTGTTGGCCAACTAGGATAAAAAGAATGGATCTGGAGGGAGATGGAAGTTGAGAAGGTGAATGGAGGAAATGGCAAGGCAGAAATCAGAGACTCAGGTTCTGTTCTGCCTCTAGCTCCTTCCCTGCCCTTGGCCAAGGTGATCGAGCTGAATAAGTGTTTGTGAGTTCAAGAAACAAAGGAGTGATTTTAGGCACCGAATTCTAGATACTGACATCTCAAAATGAAGTTCTTCACCATTCAGGTCTTCCAAGAGAAAGCATGTTGTTAATGTCGTCCGTAAACTTCCTTATCCTGACATAGTGATAACCTTTTCTGACAACTGACTTTCCACCAAGCAATGCCCACAATATTCTTATAATGAGAAAGACTAAAACCTCTGCTTCAGTTAAGTCCTGGGGCCAACTATTTAAACTCTTTTAAAGGGACCATAGTGGACTCCTGATGAGCATCATCATCCCCACATTCAGGTGTTGTAGGGAATCTGATAGCTTATTTATTCTGGGTGCCTCATCATCCCTAGCTCTGTGCTACACAAAGTCTCATGGTACTGGAATTGTGGATGGGTATCGGATCTCCTTAGGTTTGTCTATCCCAGACACTCGACCTGATCCCACTTCAGGATGACTGATTGCATAGACCTGGAATTAGCTGGTGTATCTGCACATTGCAGGTACAGGAGGAGCACAGCTGGCCGTTTTGATTTGTATATGTTTATGTAAATGCCTCATAAAACATCCCCCATTGGGACAAGCGGGAGTCACGCATCATAAAAGATCAGCTCCTGTAATGGCTTCTTTACAACTGCACTTGCCAGGGTAGTGAAAAAAATAGGCCTGTGTTTGTAGGAAATTAATTTCTGCCCCTTCAGTGATCAGCCCTGAGCAAGCAAAAGAGCTGAGTGATCCCAGTTGCTTCACTCTGGCAGAGAGCTGCTCTTCAGAGCCCTCTGCAGTGTAATCCGGTGGGGCTGGTTAATCAAAATCCTTAAAGCAGCAAGGTCCCACTCCAGCCAGCCCCGTGCTCATGCAGCCAGCTCTTCCTCAGCAAAGTGCTAAATCACACCCTTAATTTTACACCTGTGCCAGGCTCCATACAGGACTGGGTTCGAGGAGGTGTGCACATCTTTTGCTGAAGAAGAATGTGGTTTTGCCTTTGGGCTTAAATTAGCATACAAAGAATGATACGCCTTACAAGGCAGATCGGCAAGGTTATTTAAAACATAAAACAACCCAAGCATGACAGGGCCTACCAAGGGAGGAAGACTCCTTAGTGCCAGTAGATGGTGCTCTGCCAGCTCCCTTTAGGGGGGAAGCCCAAACTGAGCCCAGTTCTGTGCAGCACCCCAAAATCCCCGGGGCTGAATGCTGCTTCCACTGCAGGGGAGGGCTTCATGACTTTGCTGGGAGTGAACCTAGGGGAGCTCTGCAGAGAGCAGTTGGATTTTGTAGGAGTCTTTAGCTGAGTCTTGACCTTCAGGTAAGACTTTTCTAGTAAGAACATAAGTTACTTCTGAATTACATGGATGAACCAAACCTGAGCTATCTAATTCTGTAGGGCTTCTTAGGAGGAGTAGGTGGAATCCTTGTTTAAACTGAAGCCAGCAGGGAGGTTGTCTATAAACTCATTCAACATAGGTTTTCTCCTGAAATCTCTTGTAAAACAGGATTGATAATTTTCAATTACTGTAAGATTATGGCAGAATGGATGATGTTGCTGCAATGAGCAGATCCACGTTCAGGACAAGTGCTGCTTCTGCTCCAGCTAACAGCACTGCACCCATAATTTGGTGCTCTGGGATGCAGTTCTGCAGCTAGGGTGCCCTGGTTATGTGTGTATGAGACCTGCTTTGCAACAGCAGCAAAACCCTGTGTAGTTCCTGCCAATGCAAGTATGGCTTGAATCTGTCCCTTTGTAGCCAAAGATTAATCCTGGAGGAGATAAAGAGCAGTAGATAGGGGCAGCTGTTCAAATGAAGTGTTTTGTCTATCTGTATCCACCCCACCGTGTGTGTTAAATCCAGCCTTGGCTGTTGCAGCTCATCTAACCCAGTCAATGAAAGAGAAGTCTCCTCTCTTGCACATCCCCCCTTAAAATTTGAGGAGTTTCCCTGACAGAGTGATGCATAGTTATGGGCTCAGTAAAAGGTAGAATGATTTATGGCTTACACACTGTAAATCAATAAAAAGAATCACAGACATTGACAGCACATTCACAGCCCATTTCTTTAAATGGAAGGCACTTTTCTATCCTTCCCATTTCAGACCGGTTGGCACATGGGGAGGTTTCTGCCACTAACAAGTGCTAAGAGAGTCTTTATAAAGCTTGTAAAACCTACATCTTATGTAATGCTTCTCCTTATATACCCTTTCTTGCTGTATTATCATTTCCAGTCATAGAAAGTACCAAGTTTTCCACCCTGGCTTATGTGATTACCTTCTCCTGTGGGGTATATGAACAAAACACGTTTAAAATCTGCTGGGTTATAAGCTCCTCCAGACCAGTCTGCTCACATCTGACTTTCCAGCCTTGGTGTAACTCTTAGTGTGAGGTACAGTGTGTGCTGAGAGCCCTGGGAGCAGTGGGAAGGGGTAAGTCAGGGCATTTCCCTTGACCAGTGAAGCTGTGGTCCACCCTGTGAGGTTCAGGTATCTCAGGATGGATCTCAAAGGAAAAAGGATGCTGTTAAGGGAGCCTCATGCAGAGCTGTGTTGCCAGATGCTGCTCCCCAGCCCTGATACCCATGTCCGGGTGAGCGGCTGTAGGGCTTGGGGCTGTGCGGGCCAACTTGCCACCAGGGGATGGTTGGGATGGGGAGCCTGGGTGCCAGCCAAGTCCAACTTCCTTTATTTACATATAGACACCAGTCCTGGAACATGTTAAACTGCTTTGTTGAAACGGGCCATAAATGAGCTATAAAAGTTAGCCATTTAAGTCTGGAGAAGCATTAAGAGACTCTTCAGTGGTGGATGGGTTATAAATAGTCCACAGCCCAGCCACACTTCAACAAGCGCCTGGTTACTGGCTGCTCTGAAAGAGCCCTCTCGAAATACTCTCCAAGGGCAGCCATGTAAATAAACAGGAGAGTTGCACAGGGCTTCTTCAACCAGGTTGTTAAGGCTTGTCCGAGCTCGCAGCAGCAGTCAACAAGGTGTTAAAAGTTACGGGCTCAAAGAGAATGTCTTTTAGAAAATCAGCTTTTTCATTAAAGCTTCCATTTGCCTTTAAAGACAACATGTATTACAGGTGTGCTTATCCCTTGGGAACCCAGCCTGTGCTTAGATATTCCTTGGGTAAGCTGGAGACTTCCCTGAGTCAGGCCAAAATTGACATTTTAGCAGCTTAAGGCACTTGAATGTCTCTGTTGTTTCTTTTGATGAGAGAACAGGATACATGCTTTGCACAGTTGGCATTATCTATGGGATTGCAGCCCTGCATACTGCAACCAACACCTCATCGTGGTGTGCAGAAGTAAATGAACAAGCAGCAGTGATTCTAATTACCGTATGCTAATTGGGCTGCATTCAGGCTTCGTTGATGATGCTATTATGCTGCAAGAAAACAATGGCAGCATATGTACTTACCTTGCTCTACTTATCCTATGATTATTCTCTGTTAGTACAGAAACATACTGGAAGTATCAACCTGCACACAAATTAGTCTGTGAAATGGACCACTGGAAGTTCAGCCCTTGAGCACATTCATTCTCTTCTTGTTTTGCATCAAATGCAATATCAGGGCTGCCACAGCAGCTCGAAGCACTTTTATCTTGTACTGGGCTTTGGTTGTAATAGCATTTGCAGTCTTGTGTTTCCTCTCAAGAAAACACTTTTGTATTCCTGCTCAATCCATCCTGATGTCCTTATCTGATAGGATCTCCAACGTGAAGTTGCACCATGGGAGCCACACAGCCTGGGGAAGCATCACCGGTGCAACGTGCATCCAGCAGCACTCCTGTGCCAGTGCTGCCAATTAGCTCTAGACTAAATGTGGTGAGGGACAGGGGTACATGCTGTGCTCATTGCTCACTGACTGCTGCTTTGGTAACATGAACATAACTTTCTTTTTACTGCAAACTGGACCCAGACATTTGCATATTGTTTTTGTACAGTAGCATCTAATACGCTGAAAGCTGCCGGAGTCATTACCCCATCATCAGTGCTCGTTCCAGTGTGATATATTCTGTTTGTCTAACTGGCTGGTTTGCTACCATATGTATTTACTGAAGCTGGCTGAGTATCTTGCTCACTGATGTTTTGCTTATTTATTCAAGAACGAGTTCATCAAAATTCAGCTGAGCTCTGTGTCCTCACTGTATAGAAATCTAATCCAGTGTCTTGAACACACCCATTGCAATAGCAACTGAATGCAAAATTCAGTGCGATTCAGAAACTGAATGCAAACTTAATAAGAGCAAGGGAGAAAGTCTGCCTCCCACAGACCCATCCCAGGTATTCCTCTGCAATGCTGTTATGGCCTCTGAGAGGTGAAGGCCCAGGTTTTCCCTTTAAGGCACCAACCTTGCCTGGTAACTTAAACTAAACTCAGTGCCAAGTCCTTAGGGAATTCCAGCAGGTGCCTGTCTCAGGGCCCGTCAACTAGTAAAGTGGTCATGATGTCATGTTCAATATTGTGGTCTCAGCGGGGAGACTGATTTGTGTTGCATTAAGCAAGACAGGGTTGCTAATCTCCACTGAGGTTTACATGGGAAAATTTAAAGCCTATTCCAGTATATTAAATGAGGCTGAAAAGCTCCGATCAATAATTTCCCTTGTATGAAAAATAAGAGATGAAAATGATGGTAGATTGATTGAAAATACTTAATGCCAGATACCAGCTGATGGAAGTACCTTGTAAATAGCATTTTGTACGGTTGCCAATGAATTAGTCTAAATTGTGAGGGTGATTGAAATGTATTTTATAATGTTCATCTCCACTTTAGTGGCCATTTACAGAATTTAGAAGAATATGAAATCCCCAAAGAGTAAGTGAGCAGCCAGCAAAACAGCAGAGTAGCTACCGGTGGTAGTTTGCAAATGAGTTCTTGGAGTACTTTATAAGACAAAAAGGCAGAGTTCTTTACAAGCAGGAAGAGTCAGTGCTAGTAGTGTTTTATATTCTGAAATGTGTTTTCTAAGTACCTCTTTTTTTTCATCAGCCCTCTCTTTTGCGTGGAAATGATGATCCTTGATGTGGAAAGTAGAATGGATGGGGTTGTTTTAAAGTTAATTTGGTAATAAAAGAACACTGGCTTCTCTGAGCAGCCCTACGCTCAGTTGGGGAGTTGTGTAGGACTGTGTTGTATCTCATCACACTGATTTCTGCAGGGAATTAGGAGATTTGTGTTGCTTAGCTGCCTCACTGGAGTGGGTGGTGACATTGGGCAGTGGTGTGGTGGCTCCTGGGGACAGCCCAAGCTCACAGCTAGAAGAGGATGCCCAAAGAGACCTCAGGGTGAGAGCAGTCACATAATCCGTTGCAGCCTGTGTCTCCCTGTCTGTTCGGAAGAGCTCTGCAGTCCTCCTCCCTTTCTCTGAAGTATTCTCTGGTTCCCAGTTGCTCTGGGAGTTATCCCAGGGCTGTTTCCACCAGTGAGCTCTGCAAATTGGGCCTTATCCACTCTGAAAACTTTTATCTTCATAATGAATTTAGTGGGAAAGTCTCCCCTTCAAAGTCCCCTTGGATGGAGCTGGTGTTTTTAACAAAGCATTTTAGGTGCATTCACACCTTCTGCTTCATGATCATATAATCTGGAGGAAAAGACAAAGTGCAGCAACTGATGCTGTAACAGGAATTGCTAATGATGAATTTTGTACTTTATCTTACTGTGTTCTATTGGAATAGGAAGAAAATGCAACCAAGGAGGGGCTATGGAGTGTTCACAGGGTTATGCTGATCACCAGTGCCAAAGGAAAAGTGCTAGAGCAGTCGTATCTTCTTGTGAGTAACAGGAAAACAACTTCTTTTTTCCTGGTGATTCAGTCTAATTAGTTTCCAATACTCTGGCCACAGGATTTCTGCAGGAAATGGGTATTTCTATTTATACATTGTTGTTCTGTCAAGTCCCAAGCTTTAATTTGTGACCTTGAGGATTTTCATTTCCTCCTCGTCAGGTGAATTTTAACTAAACTGTTCCATCAGCACTGTACGAGCTGTTGCCAAAGCTGCTCTCAGTGCCTCAGTCTAGGTCTTTGGAGGGAAGAGGGGAGCTGGAACAGGGCTGAGCCCCTCAGAGACCCCTTGCTACCTAAAAGTGACCATAGGCAGTAGTCCTTTCATCACTTGTTGCCTTTCTCTCTGCCCTCAAGCCGGTCATGCCCACCTCTGTGGCCAGGACGTGCAACGGTTGCATTCTCCCAGTTCCTGTTGTGTGCACATATAGGAGACCAAGGCTCAGCTCTTACTCTGCCTGTCCCACCAGAGACCTTTTACAGCCTGGCAGTATGCAAAATCCATATACACCCTGAAGGACTGGCCTATGCTCTGCACAGGTGATGTCTGACCTGTTCATATTGATGAAGTTGAGTAGATTTAACTTGAATCTCGGGTCTTTGGTTAGAAAAACACAGTCTCCCGCAAATAATATGAGATTCCCAAAGCCACAGGCTGAAGAGACTTGACTTTGGTACCTCCTGGCTCCTGATGGAGCAGTACCTGATGGAGCAGTAGCCTTTCCCTCATGGACTCGGATGCAGCTACTTGCTGTCATGAAATCCATAAACACATATGTAAGCATACACGTTTCTTTGAGGCCTCATTCTTCTGCCAGATGTCTTTGAAATCAGCTGTGGGGTCCAAATGTACCTGAGGAAGAAGGAGCATATCCATGTGTTCCAGAGGCAGACAGTTCGGAGAGGGCTTTGTTT
>JANHGB010009102.1:0-15152 GCA_026283785.1 Coracopsis vasa
GCCATAAAGAAAGGGCAGTTGCGATGCCCCAGGATGAAACCCATTCATTAGTGGGGAAAAGAAGTCCCGTAGTAAATAAGCAAACCTGTCTGGGCGCTGGGAGCAGGCCAGTCTGTCTCCTGGCTCCATTAGATCAGCGGCAAAGCTTGCTCTACCTGATGGTATGGTAAGAGCACGGAATTCAGATTTCAGTCGTGCATGATTATACGTTAAACAGTAAGAAATAGGGCCTGTGTCAGCATTCAGCACCAAGCTTTGGGTCTTGTAAAGTCAGTAATTGAAATGCTCCTTCCCTGAAGGTCTGGCAAAAGCAGAACACAAAGTTCAATAGGAGCCTACAGATTACTTCATAAAGCAAAAAATCAAATTACCTTTGGTGCAGACAGTCACAACTCCCCCAAGGGGGCTTGGACCTTCCCCATGCAGAACAGCCCAGGCACATCACGGTCCAGCATGGCCGAGAAGCACAACAAAATGTCCCTTCTCAAGCCTGCAGCTGAAAAGAAAATAGAAAAAAAAAAAAAAAAGAGGGGAAAAAAACCCTTACAATCCAATGCTTTCCCACTTCAGCTATAATTTCTGAACTAAGGGGCACACCAAGAACAAGCTATTCATATATTAAGAAGTGAGTATTAAAGGACAGCAAGAAATCACAAGGCAAATACTAAGTCAGTCACATGCAGCATGAAGTCCGTAGGCAAAAAGTTGTCCAGGCTAGCCAAAGGAATATAGCTGGCAGTCCATCATTGCTTGAATCATGGCAGAATTCCCTTTGTTTAAGAAAAAAAGTGAGACATTGAAATATATAAGAGCAAATGAAAACTTGGGAAGGAGATACTTGGGAAGTCAGGAAAGCCTGGGGCATCTGGGTTTTCCAACACAGGTATAGGCCTAAATCTGAAGGAAACTGGCAAGCTTGCAGCCAAAAAAGGAAGCAGTGAGTTATCTTAAGGAGCTGCATTACTGTGTTCTCCTTGTCTGCATAGCCAAGTGACATATGTAATTTGATAAAAGTACTTCTATAGCACAAGACTCTGAAGGGATTTTGTAAAGCACAGGCTTCCATTTACCAGCATCCATGCCATAATTTCATCCTCCTCACTACAATATGCCCAGTGTCCTCTGTGACCTCATTGCATTATCCCCCTTCCACCTACCGTGTGTCATCTCTTTTCCATAATGCTCCCAGCTCACTGCAATACTTCAGCCTCTCTGCCCGCCGGTCGTTTGCATCCCCTGTGATACCTTCAGTGCTCCCTGTCCCTGTTTTGAAACTCTGTACATGCTCACAGATAAAGAAGGAATATACAGTGGCTGTTGCTTGTGCTCCTTCGCCACACAACACACCTTGAACATACTTGCACAAAATAAATACAGGCCCACTGAGTCACATCACTGAAGAAGAATGGCAAACAACTGTTATACACAATGCAGTACACAGGCAGAAACAACAGTCATAAGCAAGTGGATAAAGTTTAGCTATAAGCAAAGGAAAATGGATACTATTGTTGAGATCCCTATAAGTTGACCCCAAATGAGCTCACAAATCTTTTTTAAAACATGTTATCTTTGTACCTGTGATTCAGTAACCAAAGAAACTTCTACACACTGATGCTGGGAACTGATAAATCTTCCCCAACAGCAACAGGTAGAAACCTGCTTCCATGCTCTGAATAAAGACATCTCCAATAAAATATTGTACTTCTCTCTGTTTTCTGTGTTTGCCTTTGGTACGTAAAGACTTCGGTTGACCTCATTTCCCCCTCTGAAGCTTTTCTCATCTGTAGAAAGTTGACCCCAACATATTAATTAAAAAACAAAATCAATTTATCACTTTACTTCCCAGCATTTGCAGCTGTAAGAGTTACTCTCAGCAGACGCACAGACTGTGCTTCCCCATCTGCAGTTGTGTTCTTTTCACACGGCCATGGTACTTCTATTTCCTTTATGCCCATGAAATAAAACAAGGTATCTACCTATAACCCAGTTGTTGTATGTTCACAAAATGAGACTATGCATGAATTCCCCATCCCTTTTTGTGCACCCAAGTTTGCAGTCAGAGCCCACCACTCTTAAATTTAGTTTTATTCGAACTAGCACAAATTCATGCTGTTATCTAAGGTGATGGTCGTCCCCCACGTCCTAACTTCAGGTATTGCTTGCAACCTCTCCCTGTGCTAGCATGACTGCTCATGAGGGTGTGTGGTGTACCACATTTGTTGGTTGAAAACAAAAAATACACTGTCATGATTCCCACTTGTAAATTCCCTCTTGATTATGAAAATCAAGAGACCCATGAGCTGTGATGCTTTAAAATCCTTTGCCCAGGATCATAAGCAACCTGAGCAGAAAGAATCCCAGCCCAAAGGTGTGACAGGGGCACGCTGGCATGCTGGGCAGCTTTAGGAGTACATGCATACACACCACCACACTTCCAGACTGTTTTTCAGGATGGCCTAGCTTTCCCAAGAGCATGGATGTGTCCACGAAGGCTGTGGCAAAATTCAACCATAAACCCACCCTTTTCTTTAAAATGTACCTAAGTATCACCAACTTCTGCACTTAAGCATTAAAGAAACTACCAAGATACCTACGGAACTGAGATTAGCAACAATCAGAACAGACCAATGTTAAGAACAAAACCCCAAAACAGAAGAAAACCAACCAAACAAACCCAAACCTAGTAATTAAAAAAACCCCAAAACCCAAACCAAACCAAAACAAAACCAAGAACCCTTATAGCAAGGAAAAAAGAAAGAACGGAAAAAAAAAGCTGGCACCTTCTTACACTCTTTGCCATGGAATAAATCAGTCTTCCTCACATGAGAATCTGCAAATAGTTACTTGCAGCTTACTGTGCTTCCCAGCTACTCTGCTGGTTTCCCACCAGCCCTGCTCTGCTGAAGCTCTTTGACAGTGCTTTCATGTATCAGTGTGCCAGTTTATTTTCTGTTGCATCTTGTTTTCTTGACATACGGCTAATAGCTTTTTGCTTCCTCTCTAATAAACATCTGTCTCCAAATCGACATGCCATGCAGTCCAACAATGTAAATGAAAGCAACGTTTCAAAACTCACATGAATATGTATTTTAAAGATGTTAAATGCATTATAAGAAACAGCCACAGAACTGTGCATTGCTTTTTCAATATCTCTATTGTTGAAACTAAACCTCAGTAGCAGCGTATCACATGGGTGTGTGTGTACTATAGATAACATGTGCAGGCAACATGAGGATTGCAGCTGCTAGCAGTCTGATCAAAAAATCTAGGCAAAGTAAAATGCTGCTTTTTAAGATGTGGATGAGTCTGTTAATGACAATATCTTTTCCAACTTTCTTCATCCAAGCCATATGGGTTTATATTATCAGCTCTTCAGAGGATTCTTGGGTCTAAATTAGACTACAAAGAAGGTCATTTTCTGTGACTCATTTGTGCCAAGCAAGGAAATAATTTCCTCTCTTGATCTACATGATAGCTTTCTCTCAGGAGGAAACAGAATATAAGAAGCTTTCTAATCTCCTTTTGCATTATGCAAGAAACTAACAAAATATGAACCTACTATCCCCTGGGTAGCATGAAGCTGCTCCCTATATTTATGTAAAGGAACAACATAGTTAAGACACATCTAAGGAAATATCACTGTGACACAAAGCAAGACTATGATCTGATGACTGGGCAAGATACTGTGATTGACTGAATTTTAGGAAGACATACATAGATAATTTCAATTAATAATATTTATATGAGGTTTAAAGGCAGCTACTATCCATATAGAGATGCTGCATGATATCATTACTCTGACCATGGTGACCCAATAAAGATTTTTCCCTGGCAAAGTGAGTGGAGAAGCAAAGATGTCTTCAGTAGTGCCTCTGAATCTTATGCCCTGACTAAGCAGTAAATTCAGCCCATGCCGTGATACTTTTCACAGTAAGATAGTAAAAGGAGGAGTGGGGGAGTGACTGCCCTGAAGTACTAGAACCACAACTGGCCAGGAAAAGGCTGCAGTTCTTTCCCCAGCCTCCATGCAGTGAGGTACGGCAGAAATAATATGTGTAAGTAGGAAACTGAAGAATGAGTCTGTGATTACCTTGTGTCTCCGAAGGTTAAGAGCTTGCATCTGATGAAGCTACAGAGGAATGAACAAACAGTAATGAAATTGCTTGTATGATGAGTCTGGCAGGAAAACACTTTGGCCATTACATTATATGAAAGAAGGAAAGAAAGAGAATGATGACAAGAAGAAGGTTTCAATTAGCAAAATGTCAGCAACAGTGACAAGAAAGCACAGATTTCACAAAAATTTAATTGAAGTTTAATTGAAGAAGAAACATGGTAAAGAGTGAGCACTACTGAAATGGCTGTTGCTGAGCTCCATGTGTATGTACCAGTATCATATACATGTACAGTGCACTCACACACTGGATAAAAATAGATCTGTGCATCAGAAACAGGAAAACTGGGTATTGCTCTGCAGTTACCACACGGAAAGAAAGCAAAGATCTCCAGTGTGACCCCAGAGTACAGGCAGAAAAGCATGTCTACTTTCTTACTGCTTGCCTTTTCAGAAAATCTCACATTTTTGCTGGTTGTCGCTGGAACTCTGGGCCAGGAAGAGGCCAGAATGGGGAAAAGAAAAATGGCTTTAATTACAGGAAAAAGCGGCCAGTGAGAACTGGTTGTTACAATAGCTGAGACAATACAATTAATTTTCTTGTGGTATGGTTTTTTAATCTTTATTAAAAAAAAAAAAAAAAAAGAACGCTTTGCTGTCTTAATTCTTGTTCATCACTTCTAAAAATCTGCCCACCTAGCATCCTCCTAAATTATACAACTTTGTTAAAATCCAAGTCATTTCAGCAGCAAACACAGAATATTCAGGATTCCAATGAAGTTTACCAACGTGAAATACCTTCTGGCTAAACTCACTGTGTTCTGGGTCATATCTGCTTTACTTGAGCCTATAAACTTTGCTTTCCTATTAAGGAACAAATCCCTTTATCCTCCCATAAAAGATTATAATGTAATAAAACTGCATTAAGATCTTACATGGAATAAAAGAAAAACAAACCCAAAACAAAACCAGTGATTATGTACAGGAACGAAATGTGGTGAATTTTACTGCAGTTTAGTAAGTATTCATCCATCCTCATCTCTCCCACATCAGGCTTCTGTGGAACTGCTGTAACTAAGTGAAAACAGCAAATAATCTTGAGAAAGAAAAATGGAGCAGCAGTGGGACTTTTTACTTTTTTTTAAATACTGGGTACTGCTGTTTACAATAAATATGTGGTTATGCAAGCAGGCATATAAACACTCGTATATCACAAGTAACTGCATATTGGCAGCCATAATCATCTTCATATCTTCTTTGCTTTTATATCACTAGCTCATCTGCAGTCTTCTCTGTTCTTTATGAGAATTAATTTGACAACACAGGGCTCCATCCTTGCTCTCTGGCTCCAAGGCAAAGCCGCAACCCCCCTCAGTTTAGCAGCACCAATAGGATCTCTTCTGGTGAGGCTGCAAGGAGAGCTCTTACCCCATCTTCTCCTTCATATCCCCCCCAGATGGGAGTGTACAGTCCCCCAGAGGGAAGCCACTAGGATTATGCTACCAACATTTACCCAAAACCACCCACAAAACAAACGCTTTTCTGCCTCTGAGATATGTCCCAGATTTGTGCTATAAGCAAGATGTATATGACAGATGCTATAAAGTTTACATTGACTTTGGGAAGCTTTGGGAATAATTCATCCACAGCCAGTGCTGTGAATGACACAGCTATCCCACACACAGCTATAAACCCTGATGAGACTTTTCCATGTAGTCACGCGTTTAGTATGGGTCAGATCCTGTGGTCTTCCATTTGCTCAAAAATCCCATTGAAGCCAGTGCTGGCGGGTCAGCTTGCGAATGCCATCCTCTGTCTGCATGGTGAATAGCTCCCATTGAACCCACTGGCATTACTCATGTGTTTGAGTAACCACTAATGAGAGCAAAAGGAACTAAATCTGGTCCTTACTTTGGACTGCTAATCTGAAATAAACCCTCCCTCCATCAGTAGTACCTCTTAGGCAGAGCTACTCTGCAGCGAGATGCTACCTAGAAAAGGCAATGCGCACAATTTGGCATGATAGTTTTAGCATGTAATTCTTTAAAGCATGAAGGGTTTTTTTATTATCCAGGCATGACTGCATGAAGGAGCTCTCTCCCATCACAGTACATGAGCAAAGATAATCTTATACCATGAAAGACAATCAGCCAGATGGTTATTTGGAGGTTTTTGGAATACAAGCAATTTCTCTGATCTGAGAGATTAAAAAAAAAAAAAAGAAAAAAAATCAAAGCTGAATTAAAAAAAAAAAAAAAATCATACCACACTTGATTCCCAAGTATTTAATTACATATTATCATGGGTAACTACTAATCGGCTCCAATTATGCAATCTTATTTTATTGCTGTTGGAAACACATTTATAGCTACTATATAATGTGTATATTTAAGTCAATATCTGAATAAACAGTCTGGAAAACTCATCATTTGTACCCAGATTTGGTGACTAGAGTGATTATCATCTGCCACCTGCTGGAAATAGCTGTGATATCTCAACTAAGTTTCACAGATGGAAGGTCTGGTCACTCATCAAACAAGCAGAAATGTCAAAAAGCAAAATATGCTTCTTGTACGCAGGAGCTTATTCATCTTGCACCCAATGCACTAAGAAAGTTTAACTTGCACATGGGGGTATTTCCATGCGTTTTTGACAGCCCACTGGAAATGGCACAATTGCAGGTCCCCACGCGCCATCCTTATAAAGGAGCTCTTCCTCTACCCAGTATAGTCTAGCATTGTATTTGAACCTCATTTGTAGAGCCTGACCATTCTGGCTTCATGGTGGCCCATAAAACCCTCAAGGAGAACAAAACCTGCCTGCCCAAGACATCTGCTCTCACTCAAAAAGAAGGGAGAGGGTTTGGATGAGGTATTCCTCAGAGTGCCAGAACCTTGTAACTTGCTGCCTCTGTGCCAGCAAACCAAAGTAAGTAATCCAAGTAAGCCAGAGGGTAAATCCAAAGGCAGCAGTGCAAGACTCGCCTTCCTCTCTTGCTTGTGTGGAACAGGCTGAATAGTAGCAGGATGCACAGGTAAGACTAGCAGTGCTTGTCAGTGTGATGTCTTCTTGTGTCTGACTGTACTGGTGTAATTTTGCAGTTGGCAGGTATCCCCAAGCCAGTGGGGAGAGAGAGACAGGTACAACTAGATTAGTGCTTCAGACCTTTTTTCTCCCCAAAATCATACTCATGCCCTTAAGCGGATGACTTCTGTGTGCCCAACAGGTTTAGAACAGCCGAGGGTTTATGTTTAGATAGTGCTTGCATTCAGAAAAACAGTGCCTTTCTCTGAGTACCTTTTAAAGGAGGAGAGTCAAAAATGAAGATGGGATACAAATGATTTTTGAAGGTTATCCAGGTCTGTGGGATGGAGTAGAGAAAGAAAGATAAAAAGAAAATACACATCCAAGGACCTAATAAAACTATACCTAATTCCTCATTTTCTCCACTAACTTGTTTTAGCCATTGTAAAGCAATCAGATATTTATAGCAGTAAGAATTAATATAAGCCCTGAAAGCAATGTGACAAATCTAAAACACTAAGCAGCACATTAGCAAGAATTAATACTGGCACCTGCTATCACATGCCTCCTACACAGTGAAAGGGCCAGGCCTGCCTGAGGTGTGCACACAGAGGCACATGTGTCCTACTGCAGTGTACAGCATTCACATGAGCAGTATCACAGTCCATTCCCGCAACACATGTGCACCACCATGCACCCACCTACAAACACACAAAACAGTGCTTCTCTTGGCATCTGCTTTTAGCCGAAAACCTTTACTGCTTCACTGTGCTTTTTCAGTTCTTAGGAGGTTGCTATGCTTCAGGCCCCTCCAAGTTTTCTCCTCTGTGCTGCTCTTAGGAGGCTACCACCTCTCTTCCAGCAATGTGGGCCTTGTCTGCACTGGCAAATTGCCCTCATTCCAGCCACAAATTTAGCTATGCCTCATGCTGACAAGTAGGCAGAGGTTTGCTCTCATAAAGCCAGACAAGGGAAAGACTCACGAAGTAGAATGCTGCCAGACAAAGACTCAGCAACACCCCCTCCCTGCACACAGCAGACAACTTACCATCTTTGCTGCAGCCATTGCTGCAGTGATCATTGTGTCCAGGAGAACACGTAGCTGAATGCAGACGCTTACCTTGGAGCGGATGGGCCTCCTGGGCCGATCCACCCAGCCCTCTGTGCCACGACATGCTGGCCTTTGGCTACAGACAGGCTTTTCAGCAGTTACAGAACCTTCTGGGGTTACCTTGAAAGTGCTCCCCTCCTCAGGCAAAGGTGGGGGACAGGGCCCTGGCCTCTTCTCTGTGTACACACTCCCTAGCACCCACACTGTAAGACCAGCCTTCCTCAAAAAGCTAAGGACTATTGCACGAGCAAACAGACCTCAATGCAGAAGCTCAGTCAATCATCCAAGAGTCCTCTCCCTCCATACCCTCCTCTCACGTTAAAACCACTGAGAAAAATCAGTTATCAGCACTAATCTACTTGGCTTTTTGCTGTAGATCAAGGAAATCCTGGATCTTACCAAACATTGTCCAAAAGATTTTAAATTGTGTATGTAGATAGATGTATAGATAAATAAAACTCCTTATAATTATGGCAATGTTTTCCCTTCCTCTTCCTCTCTTCCCACCCCCTTTCCCTTCCCTCAATTTCTCAGACAATAAGTGGGAAACAACCTTTTTTTTTTTCCCCAGCCAAAAATTAATTCCCACTCAAAGATTCCAAAAAGGGTCAAGTCTAAAGGAAGCATCTGGTAAGTCTGCTTTTGTATTGCAGTGGGAGCCATAGCCCTCACGTCCCCTTCCCTTTGCACCTCTCAGCGCAGCAAGCACTTGTGCCACACTGGGAAGAGTTTGCTCCACTGCACACGTATGCACAAAGCCAGAGCCTGCCTGAGTGCAGGCAGCCCTTAGATGGAAGCAGCTAGGTATGCTGCATGCACAGGGCAAGCCGGTCCCACTCACCCCAGCAGGTTTTCCAGTTGCTTTTTTTATCCCCCTGACTACAGATGGGCTCTTCAGCTACACAGTGGGGTGGTTTGCTGGTGAGTTATATGATAAGGGTGTGTGCTTGCAGGGTCAGAGTCACAGCATTGGGTCCTATCATGTAACATACCGAACTGACCAAAAAATACTGGCTTCTCACAGCACCTCCAATTGCCCATGCAGGGACAGGCAGTGAATGACGGGAGACTGGGCCTGATCCTCAAACACACCCATAAGTGACTCCAGTCCTGCAGTTCAGCCTGTGCACGTGCTCAAAGTCAGTCAGAGAAAAACACTTCATAAAATAAAGCAAGAAATTGCCATAACTTTAAAATAACCAGAAAAGTTGTCAACAAAAAACAGGACTTACTTTCCTTGTCACACATACAAAGAGCCCTTAAAGCATTAGGACATGTGCACCCAGCCTCTTATATTTTCTTACTATATATATACAATGTTCTCAGCAGAAGCAAACCATGGAAAAGGTACTTCTGGTCGCAGTGAGCAACAGTACCTCCGAAGACATTGATCTATATTAGGTGTGCAGTGGGAGAAGCAGCATATTCTTTGACTTACTCCATAACTGGGCTGTAAGCACAAGCAGCTGCTAGCTGGCAGCTCCTGAGCCATCCCAAGCTCTTCTGGCAGACAGTGGGAGAGGAAAGGGCAGCAACTCACTAACCTTGCAACATAGTTCAAGGGGGAAGTAACTCAAGATTCAAATTCCTATCAGCGATACCACCCACAGAGCTTCCAGCCTTATATATTATATGTACAGGTTTTCTTAAAAATCAGACCAAAAGCAAAAAGAGACTAAAAAACATACCCAGAAATCTACATGAGCCATAGAGTGCTAAGGTCTCAGAAAAGAAGCTCAGCACACTCCAAGATTGCCATATTAGAAAAGCAGCTTGGTATTTAACGACCTTGTTTTTATGCTGCAGAAAACACAATTCTCTTTGCTTTATGTGAAAACTGAATGTAGAAATGTATACATTGGAAAATTGTATACAGAATAAAAGTTTCATAAATATATGCTTTATCTTGCAGAGGTAGTAGGTCCAGTCCTCTAACTTGTTAAGGATACTTTACAAGACTGCTTTGACTAAGCAGTGAAATGCCACTCTAAAGAACCCCTATTGTAGCTGTAAGCTTAGGCTGTGAAATTAGGAGAGGTAGGACCTGCTGTTCCTGTCTTCCAGCACCATGTTCTATCAGAAAGGACCTGCTGGACCTTAGGTAGCTCAACACAAAGACAGCCAATTTTGAAACTGTTGAGTTCTGCTTTCCTTACCCCAAAACAAAACAAAAACCCACAGAAACAACAAAAACCCACCTAAAACCCAGCTGAGAATGAATGCATATCTGGTCCACAGTTTCTAAGGGCAGAGAGAGAACAGGCAACCACAGAGGAAGCTTAAAGCCACTTCCTTTCTGTCACAAACTTTAATTGAGAAGCAGTTTGGCCATGTTTCCACCAATGTAAGAGGCTATGTTTTCCTTATATTTTCAGGACTTCATCAAAATCAGTGAAATCATAATGAAAACAGTGCCCTTTGGATCTGTCCATAACAGATCATTACACATGTAAGCATTTAAAAGACTGAGGCCAAGATGCTGCCAAGCAAATGAGGGACAAGCATTTCTATTTGCTCAGGAGCAAAATATAATTGTATTATGTGCCCAGTTACATTTTACATATATTTGAAGAAATGCATTTCAGCCCTTTTTTATGTTTACTGACATTTTCCATATCTTCCTATTACATTAACAGGAAAATAGTAAGAACCCAAGCAGCTGAAAAGACACTTTTCAATTGTTTCATCATTTGTCTGAAAATCAGAGTGCTTGCCTTACAGTTCAAAGTTATCATGTATCAAGGTTTTAAATTTATCTGCTTCTGTTGTTTAAGTAAGTGCCATTTCACAGCAACTAGAATAAAAATCACAACCCCTATAGCCAACTGCACGTTGCTACTGAAATGCAAAAGTTAATCAAGATACAGATTCAAGAGTGCAATGGCTCTGATTCTGTGTTGGGTAGATGTGACAGACGTGTTGCTATTCTCTTGCACCCACAGGAGATGCTGTATAAGAGCAACCTGCACAAACAGCCTTGTGCTAAAATAGACTATCCCCTGGTACATCCTCGTACAGACACTTTCTGGCTAGTGAAGTTTGGTACTGTCAGCCAAAGGTTCCCTCCTTACTTCCCAGTGCTTCTATACAGCATGTATTACCCTACCTATTTTAAAAGACCCATGACAGCTGCAAGCTGTAATATAAGTCTTCTCCTTAGGAACTACAGACCTTACCATGAAAATGCATGAGCCAAAAGCAGTGTTCTTCAGCAGACTGTCAGGCCCAGCTTCAGGGAGCTCCACACCATGGGGACAGAAACATCAAATGAACTGTGCCACCTAAAGCCCAACTTTGGAGGAGGCCAAGCCACACTTAAATGAGTAGAAGCACCTTTTCCATTTTTGGGTGGGCCCAAGAAAACATGTTTGCCCATGCACTTCCTTGCCAAATATTGCCTACAAAGAAAGCAAGCCAAGGTTGCCCTGAGTAAGAACCAGTGGTCAGCTTCGTAAATAGTTGGCTTTTGGAAATCTGAGTTTTCTGTAATTGATTAGCAATCAGATGACATGCAGATAAAGAAAGGTGAAAAGGCTGTTAAAAACCAGAACTGTTTCACTATGAACACATTTGCTGTGGCTTTTGAAAAGTGCATATTTATCGATGAAAAAAAATGTTTGAAACAAGTTATTGCAGTGCAAAAGATGACACCTCCCACTGTGGTTTGCTCAGAGCATAACTGAGGCATACTGTTCAATTCAAGGCTTGGCAAACATAGCCCATTATACAGTTCTTTGTGTATTTATGGTAGTGTGTAAAGCATTGCTCATAGAATCATAGAATGGTTTGGGTTGGAATGGACCTTAAAGATCACCTGGTTCCAACCCCCCTGCCATGGTCAGGGATACCTTTTACTAGACCAGGTTACTCCAAGCCCCATCCAACCTGGCCTTGAACACTGCCAGGGATGGGACAGCCAGAGCTTCTCTGGGCAACTTGTGCTTCACCACTCTCATAGTAAAGAATTTCTTCCTTATATCTAATCTGACTAATAGCTTATACCACTGTCTTTCCTTCACCAGTGGGAGGTAGATCTGGCTAGTGAAGTATAACTGGCAATCTATTTTATATATGAATAAAATACTTTTTGGAATGCTGCGCTATAGCGTTCAGTTCCTGTTTGCTACTCGTTAAATGTATTGTTTGAAATGCTACCACCAGCTATTCATTCTTTTTCCGAGCAGCAATGCCATGACAACCCCCACGTGACCAGCTGCAAACATACCACAAGTCTCCAGGGCTTTGCTATAGGAAAGGCTCAGACTGGTATTACTCATACTTTTTTTTTCCTTTTTTATTTCCCCCCCTAAAAGCCCATATTCAGAGGTGCTTTATTTTGTGCAAGATGCATCGAGCCTACCAGCCAATTTTACCATGTGGCAACAAATATCTTCAGCTAAAATGGGACAAAGCAAAGTATGAAGAATACAAGAAAAGGATAGGTACAGCTGTTTGATAAAGAGCGGAGGCCTTTATGAAAGAATAACCTTACCCAATAAAACCTACAGCAGCTCTTTACTCATTCTTAATACTGTGAAAGCACTTAATATTGTGAAAGCTGCTGATCAGCAGCCAGGTACAAAAGACATGTTTTAAGAATAATCAGCAAATACAGGCATAGCTTTTGTGCCCTTTAGAGTTACCATAATGATGTTCACCAAATTCAGAAGTAAAATAGATTCAGTTAGTCACTGGCTCCAAATCAGTAATAATGCAGTACTGCTCCCTCTTGAAAATAGTGAACACCATCAGCGGTGATTCAACTGTATTGCTACCTTAGGAAGATTGTATCACAATATAATTAGCTTAAATACGAAGAAATAGTTCTTCATTATTTCCAGACCGGGTCTGTTTCATTAACTGTATAAAAATATCTTCCTTCCTTCCTTCCTTCCATTGTTCCCATAATTTGACTTGCAGGTGGAAAACAGTTAAAGATGAAGTAGAGAATCGAATTTGACATATTTTTCTAACCAAATTGACAATATTGAAATAAATAAATAAATAAATTTCCTTCTGTCTGAATTAATCTCGAGAGGGTTACTAGTGTATATAGGCATGGATATTTAAACAGTGGTTCTTTTAAAGCAGGGAAATCATATTAGTGTAGCTGAAATACTCTGGGCATCCACTGTGCATACAGAACTCCCCTTTGTTCAGCAAACAGAGCACTTCATATATGCGTGAAGGCATTCAGAAGCCAAGAACAGAGGTTAGATATCATCAAGATATATAGTGGAGAAATGTATTTATAGAGAACAAAATATTTCCCACAACTCAGCTGCTCTTGGATTAAACATGAGTGTGAATTTCTGAGTGCGAGCAGAGAGAAAGAGTAACTATCATGCTGGGCAAAGGATGGCTTAGGAGGTACAGCATTTTGTTCCTTATTACAGGGTTCACACCCAGACCAAGCAGTGACTAACAAGGTCTCCAATGGCCAAAGAGCGGCCTTTTCAAGTGCCCCTGTGTTGACATGCTGGCGTGCTCCTAAATTCCCACGCTAGTTGCCCAGAAATTCCAGCGTGCTTTTGCTGGCATGAACTCAGGCTTGCTGTGATGAATGCCAGCAACCAGAGGAGCGGTGCCCCTGGGCTGGGGCACCTGAAGGCAGCAGGTTGCCCTCAACAACACAGCCCCCTGCAGCACAGGCTCTTGCTCTGCCAAGAGAGACAGGGGTTGCTCTGAGAAAATATAAGGGATTCTGCTTGGTGAGGTGCAGGCTTTCTGTTGAAGGAGCTCACAAAAAATAAACCAGAGCAAGAGACAAAGGGGGAAAATAAGGAGCAAGGAAGAAAAAAGGTAACGTAAAAAAAGTAATAATAAAAGGTACACTTCTTGGAGAGGACCATTATAAACATGGCAAAGTTTAGGGATACGTTATGATTTTCTCCACGGTGCAAAGTACAAAAGCTGCCAGCATGTTTTTATGTACACAAGAGCAAATGCTTCCAGTCTGAATAATTTTGTCATTTTCTTAATGGAAGAAAGAAACAGGGGGAAAAAACAAATTTATGTCTCCTCTCTGCAACATTCTGCATAGAATGAAATACAAAAAACCTTGAAAATCACCATGGCTCTGGAAAGTGCCACAACAGAGACTAGGGTGGGTTAAAAAATACCAGGTTTTACATTTTACAGTTGTGCATGTAAGGACAAGACAGAAATTAATTATAACACTTTCCAGAAAATGAAATTATATTGATATGAATTCCATAGAAGAAATCTTGTTTCAAAACCCACCTTTTGTTGTTTAACTTTTGAAACAGTTTGCATACACATAAACTTATCTCAGAGTTCGCATAAATATCACATTCTTCCCACTGCTGGTTTCTACTGACTGATGCACTAACAACTCTCTTTTACAAATTGCATCTCTTCTTAAAGTTAGTTTTAAAATAACTTAATAACATAATAATTTAATGCACCTGAAGAAGCAGAGGAGGTAGCAGCAAGAAGAAGCTGAAATCACTAAAACCGTCAGAGATTTACCAAGTTTAGTTCTGTTACTCAGGAAAAATCAGCTACTTAGCATGGGAGTTTCTAGAAAGGACTAAGTTGAGCACTCTTGTCTCCCCCTGAAATCAGCTGGCCTGGGATCCCACCTCCTCAGAAATAATTGCCACAAAAAAGCAGCTGTTTTCACAAGAAGCCAAACAGTTCAAGTGAATTTCAGACAAAGCTAGAAACTGCTCAGCATTGCCCCAGTCAATGGTGTAAATTATTCATAGAATCATAGAATAGTTAGGGTTGGAAAAGAGCTTAAGATCATCTAGTTCCAACCCCCCTGCCATGGGCAGGGACACCTCACACTAAACCATGTCACACAAGACTCCATCCAACCTGGCCTTGAACACTGCCAGGGATGGAGCATTCACAACTTCCTCGGACAACCTATTCCAG
>JANHGB010009102.1:15690-42591 GCA_026283785.1 Coracopsis vasa
CAACTTTCTCAGCCTGTCTTCATACAGGAGGTGCTCCAGTCCCCTGATCATCCTTGTGGCCCTCCTCTGGACTTGCTCCAACAGTTTCATGTTCTTCTTAGGTTGAGGACACCAGAACTGTACACAGTGCTCCAAGTAAGGTCTCACGAGAGCAGAGTAGAGGGGCAGGGATATAAAAAGCAAGGAACCTGTTATAAAAGCAAGGAAACTGGCCTGGTAGTATGTATGACAGGTCTGCCATCAAGTTCGCAAGCCTGGTCCTTGGCTTATCGCATAGCTGCTGCAGAAAGATGTGGAAAACTCCTGCTGCACTCAGGCAGTGCTTTGGTCATGTCCTTCTGTGAGGGGCTTGTGTTGGTGCTATACCTGCTGCTCTTGGCAGCCTCTTGGTTTTTAAATTGCAAGTATATTTTCTTTATATATCACTGAAAAATGGTTCTAAACAGCCTGAGTATGCCTGAGATGGAACAGTTCAAGTCTGAGGTATGACAGAGGAAGAATGTTTATCACATCTATTTTTGGGGAAAAAAAAAAGATCATGGTATCATTGTTTTAACTGATCCACTCTCACTTCCTTCAAGTTCCAGGCTTAGAGAGAGTGATCTCCCCTCTAAATCCTGTCTCACCAGTCTCCATTACCAGCTTTTCTGCCATGGGATATATTCAGTGCAAGACATCTCACAGATTATTCTTCTTCCTCATATATTGCATGGCTCTTTAGGCCAAGGTGGGGATAAATATTGTTGTGCCACTGCACTGCCAACTCAGGATAATTATTGACAATTTGCTTTTGATAATCATTCTAAAGTGCTAATAAGAAGAGGCCTGGGAATGCTTTCAACACAAGAAGTCCTTTTCCAGCATTCTTATCTTTTTCTGGCAGCATCCTAAATGTGCATCCCTTTGGAAAACCTGTCATAGCTTAGGAATACCTAAGGCTTTCTTACAGTAGTCTTTTTATTCCTGCTGGATGCCTAATAAAAACTGCCTGACTTACCTTAAACAGTCTTTCCTATATCATAACTTCAACATGGCTGTAAATGTGTTTGTGTTTTTACATTTCTCCAACAATAAGAGCACTTTGAATCTCAAGCAGACTTTAGAACAATTTCCTTTACCATTTTCATTTTCCACTAGTCTTCTTCTGGGCAAGTCTGGCTTTGCTGATACAATGAATCATATGTTTAATAGTGCTACTGCTGGCTAACAAAACAGATCACAAGAATTTAAAGATTTCCCGTAATGATATGCAAGGGTTTTTCCAATAAAAAGGGGATAAACATTTCATTTCTATTGCAGATCCAGACAGCAAAACCATTAATGGACACAAGTGCCCCTGCAATATACAGCCACCGTCATCTGAAGTTAGGGAAAGATGAAGGTACAGTATTGTTTTTTTCACTGAGCACTAGCATGCTTACCTTCACATCACCTCTCAAAGAAAACAAAGAGGAGACCAGATGGTCACAATTTCAGGGCCTTTTTTTTTTCCCCTCAGTGCACTGATTGTTGTAACAGGGCTATCAGGATCCATGAATAGCAGACTCCCAGCAGCATTAAATAACTTATTTTATCTTTATGCTTATTGATGAAATCGGATTGCTTCAGATTAACAAGTGCTAAGGTGTTCAAATAGCCTCCTAAAGGGTACTTCCACACAACCATGAAAAAAACCATCACAAATAATAAGAATAGCACAATCATCAAGATACACACAGAGCAATGAACTGAATAATAGGATGTTAACATATTCAAAGCACAAGAAATAACAACGGGTATCCTTGACTGGCAGTTATCCTTCAAAATCTTACTGCTCCCAAGAGGCAAATTTTATTAGAAGATGAGAGTGGAAAATAAATTGTTACCTGATTAACCCTGCTCACTAAAAGGAAACAACAACAACACTTAAAAAAACCCAAACATGAGCACAGTAGAAAATACGTGCGGCTCAGCCCTGTCAAAGGCTTAATCTCCAAAGCAGTGCCCCTCAGGCAATGGGAGTGTAGCCTATGTAAGGACTCAGAATTAATTTCCTTAAAATTGTTTATCATTTCACTGTGCCACATAATAATCCCCAGGCACCTTAAAATCATTTCATTAGCAAAACAATTAATTTCTCCTCCATGCATAAAATCATATACTATATTAGGATGTGGATTCAATTGCTCTTGTTAATTTTTTCCTATTTCTGCAAAAATAATATTGACAAAGTTCCTCTGGAAATGAAACATTGCATAACCCCCCACACGCACAGAGGTTAACAAAAAAACCACCAGCAGGAGCCCACTACTCTCAGGCACATTCATTTGAACTAGAGGAGAAGTGAGGCTGTGATCCTAGTCCTAGTTTCTCATCCTCCTCCTTCCCATACTGCTACAGAGGGAAAGAGAGAAAGAAATAAAGAGATGAAGAAAGAAGAGAGAAAGAAAGGAAGAGAAAGAAGGAAGGAAAGAAGGAGGGAAAGAAGAAAAGAAAGAAGGAAGTTAAAAAGGAAGGAGAGAGAGAAAGAAAGTCTGATGTTGCAGTCTTCTACTAACTAGTTCTTACTTACAACCACTCTCCTTGAAGTTATTTAGAGCCTGATGGGATTACTTAACACACTAGTTTTAGGTAACTTTATACTAAACTGTGACCAGCATCTGACCTGCTTTGGTTAGAAACCCCAGGTAATGACACAGATGCAGTGGATTCCCTACAAAAACCTGTTACTCTAACATTAACCACTCCAAACTATCAGAGCAGGATGAGCAGGATTTCCTGTTCATTTTATACAGAACTTGCAATGTCTTTGGAGTGCCTAGAATCAAATATGGGGGAAAAAGGAGGAGAAAGGAGAAGAGTGAATTAGTATGCTCAAAGCAAGACTATTTCTTCAGTGATTCTGTTCTGAGAGGCTTCTGGGAATGAGATGTTGAAGTCAGCTATGAAAAGTGTGCTTTCCCTGCTTTCCTCCATCCAGCCTCTCTCTGGTTACCTCCAGCTCAGCCCTGCTGGAGAAGACATTCTTGGGACTCAGATAACCTGGAAAATAAGTTTTTCCCTTCGCCTCTTCCCCATTCCTGCCCAATCCCCCAAAACCACTTTTGTCATGGATTTGTGTTTTTTGAAAAACAATATGGTAACGTTTTTTACAAATCAGATAATGCCCCCAGGATATCCAAAGGGATTCTCCTTCCTCCAGTGGACTCTTTCAGTTTTCATCCCCCTTTTGATGCAGTTAACTTCAGAAACTGAGATTATTAATATCTTCCATTTTAAAATCAAACTTAAAGAGGCTTAAAGTCATGCTAACAATGAACAGAACTGGCTTATACTGCCTTTTACACCTCTCTCCATTTGTTCATTACACCCAGTTGTTGCTTCTCTTCTTACACTAGCTTGCAACCGCTCCAGGACAAAAACGGCCTGCAACTGGACCTAATCCAAACCTCACTGAAGTCAATGGAAAAATTACCATTTGATCCAGAGCCCACCAAAGATAATGGAAAGAGCCCCACTGACTTCAGAGGAGTATGGATAAGTCCCATCATGTGTTTGTACACTGTCCATCACAGTCCTAGATTTTGACAGGAGTCTTTGAGGGCTGCTAGAGATGTAAATGATGATAATCCTGGAAAACACATCAACAAATATTTATGGAAGTTCTGCTTACACTGATGAAGTGCATTTGCTAATCATGCCGGCTGCTGCTGTGGTTGCAGGAGAGTGTTACAGGGTCAGATGTGCAGCATTGCAAAGGCCTTTCTCTCCCTGTGTCAGCAATAAAATGGTGACACAAAGGGTTCTCTCAACACTATGACAGAGCTTTACCTGACCAGTGTCTGTTACACCCAGTGTAGAGAAGGGGACAGCAATTTTGAACACCCTGTTAGGTATTCATGGTGCATCACTGCTGTTTGCTATGGCCTTGTAAAGAAAAAAAGCATTTCTTTATCTCTTCTATACACAAAGTTGGAGGAAGACCGACTTTCTGTCGTCAAAAGAAACAAGCATTTGCTGCTGGAGAAGATGTCCTGCATCATGAGAACAAAGGGACAAATTGATAACAAAAAATTACTATAAGGCAGCAGCCGCAGCACTGTTTCTATGTAGTTATCAAATTACCTTCCCAGCGACAAACATAGCTAAGGATAAACTGCTCTGTGAGGACATGCATTTTAAAAGGCTGGCTAAGGTATAATCACCACTTCAGAAAGCCATTTGCTTGCCATGTCACATGAAATCCAATGCTGGGTTATTTTCCTCCTACCCTCTGTTGAAGAGAAGATGGCTTTAAATTAGTTTTTAAGTTTAATAACTGTGGGAATGAAAAAAAAATAAAGAGAGGGAGAACATTGCCCTACTTTAAGGAAATAAATGAAGCAAACCTATTATGTCTCAGTAAAGCTGTTGTTCCTGCTAAGTGAGTCATTGCTGCTGACTTTGCCAGCTGTTCCTACAGACACCACCAGAAAAAGGGAGATGCAAAGCTTAGAGATGAAATAAAAACAGAGCAAAAAATAGAATTAAAATGGAAAAGAAAAGTGGAACAGGAAGCAGGCAGAAGTGAAGATAAAATTTACTGCTCAAAGGAGACCAAGCAAAATAGGCCTTGAGGATTTATCACTGTACAGAATCACCTTACATATTTTTGATTCAGGAGGAAATTCACACCCTGAATAGGGCACAGCAAATCAGTCAACCACAGGGACAGGCTTTTGAAGAGAATGGTTTGTATAACTGTGGTGGCAGTTGTTATCTCCTGTGATTCATTTACAGACAGACTACTTCATGACAGACAGACTGCTCATCAAGCCCTAAAGTGCCTTCAGACAGCAAAACGCAGCTCAGGAGCAAGTGACCTAGGTAGAACTCCCTACACATCACTATCCCGAATATCCTGACATTCTTCCTTGGGAAGACAGAAATTATCTGAAACAGAGTTGGTCATATCCACATCATGCAAAACCACATCATAGAACTTATGGCTTGTCATTAGTGAATAATATCCAGATCAGTGCAGGCATCAACAAGCATCAGTTAAGTCCACCGCTCAAGGTGTGATTCCAAAAGATATGGAAGGAGCAGTGCATCCGCCTCCCTTTCATTCCCTCTCTACCTTCCTGATTCAAGTGGCAAAATCTTGTTGTTTTCTTTGGATCAACTCTGGTTTTCATCAAACCTTTCCATTAGCTAATTAAACTCGAGACAGCAGCAGAAAACTAACCCAACAAAAACAAACCAACCTGGATAGTTTTTCTGCCACTTTCTGTAAAGTGATGAATTCCAGGGCTGGTGCAAGGGTGGAGAAGACCACACAGCTGGGAGCAGTAGGGAGATGAGCAGGGGAAGGAAAAGAGCAAGTTCTTCCCTTTTTTGGTGGCAGGAGACTGCTACGAGATCAGCTCAGCTGCCTGGGAAATTACAGTCTAAGAAATCACAGGAAGTTTCCAAGATGTTTGAGGCAATACGTTATCTTCATGCTTCCTAACTAGGCACATCAGGTTTGTACACAAAATAAACATATAAATCAAAGTAACTGAAATTGACTGTTAAGCATCTCAGACACTGGCCATGCCCTCACCTACAGTACTGCACTATAGCAATTCCAAGACTGGAGGGTTGGCATTAATCCAAGATAAAAATAGTGGTCTTCCTCCTACAAAATGTACCCAACCTAAGTAGGGCTGCATTTGGAAGATACTGAACAAAGACTATCCTCTTAAGAAAGACAAAAGGATTGGGCTGCAAGGGCCAGTAAACGATGATCATGGAGGAGCAAGTCTCTGTAGAAGAGATATAAAACCTTATGCAAATTTTCCCCTGAAACAAGACTGACAGATATTTCACATTCTAGGTTACAGGGCAAAGGAACATGAACAAGCTTGGAGAAGTTTGATTCTGCTTATGTGGTTTTCCCTTTTACTTCAAATGGAGAAAAATGAAGGCTGGAGCTGCAGAGAGTGAACCAGGAGAACCATGCCATTCTGGATAGAATTACAAAGTCTCAGCCTCAGTATCGAGTTCAGTAATGGCATGAGGATTGGCAATGAGCTGAAAAACACATGGCCAACATTGCAAGATATCCTCATGGGCAGCGTAAATCACAGAGCCGAAAGGTAGCCCTGAGCTTCTGTTCTTTCCTTCCCGGGTATTTCTGGATCGGAACTGCTCACAGAGCACATTTCCCTGTGCTTTTGCACTTGAGATTAACTGCACGTGGCAGCCAGCTGCACAATTAACAGCCGTTCATTTATACAGCCACTCTTACCAAATGAATCCCAGAGCGCTCTTTAGCCTTCATTAGGTGATTTGTAAGTGCTGTCATTTGTACAGTCAGACTATCCACCATGGAGAGATGGTGCTCCAAGAAATAAATCTAAAAATAAGCTTTAAAAAAGAAGCAATGGCTTAACAGTTCCCTTAAACAACCAAACACTGCAGCAACATTTAAGGTGACCAAATGGGCACATGCATGGAGGGCTCTAAAACCTACACTGGCCATTCTGTGTCATTCTTGGTTCTGTTAATAACAAAGGTAAAGAAAACAACAACAAAATAGCTACATGAGGTGTTAGCAAGATTTCCTGTGTGTCTTGATTTGGGAGGACTGCCCTCTGTCATGCGAATCTGAGTCAATATATATGGATATGGTTCATATTCACTATAGATATATTCACTATATTCACTACCTTACCCATTACCTCTAGCCTAAGGACACTGAAATAAATATTTTTTAAGCCTGTAGTTTATGAACATATATAAAAAGATTTTCAAGGGTGTAGCTCACCCAAATCTATCCAAGTCTTTGGAGGACGCATAAGTGGTATTCTTTTATCCTAGGACTATCCTTGTTCCAAGTCTCTGGTCCCAGTTCTAATTCCAGAATTATGGCAAAGAAAACATGTCCTGCAACTTTTCCCATATCAACTGTTAAGTCTGTGCTCTGTGATTGATAGGTAAGTAGCACATCTGTAAGAAGTAGTCACTAGGAAGCACCTTTTCCCAGTCCCCGTTTCAGAAATGGTTAAGCCATTTTGAAGGACCTTTAAAAGACAAATAAGCAAATCTGGTGCGGACACCTGCCACAGATTTCTTCAGATGAATGGAGAAAATCCAGTAAAGTTACAGCTGAAATTAGGATCAGTGGAAGTATTTGGCAAAATGATAGAATCACAGAATAGTTAGGGTTGGAAAGGACCTTAAGATCATATAGTTCCAGCCCCCGTGCAATAACTTGTGCTACTGGGTGATCCCTCTGTGCTTTTACAGTTCATCTGACACCAGTCCATGGTCAACCTTTAATAAAGGACAGGAGATGCTTCTTCTCATCAAGGATTCTTCTGCTTTCCCTCTGTTGCAATTTAAAGCTTTTTACTGGTCACCGATATGCTATAACAGCAGGAGAAAGTGAGAACCTTTTTACATAAAGGCATGTTTTACATGTTGTTATATCAACTGAAGAAACAATTTATCTGAACCAGCCTACCTACTGGCCTGACCAATGGAAATTGCTCTGACTGGTGGCTCAGGCAGTTCTAATGAATGAAAGAAAGGGAAAATTCCTTTGTTCTGGAAGGGGACGGCAGTAGTATCATCAGCAAACACTTGTCACCTTTCTTTTCTAACTGAGCTTTGGTGCCAAGGGAATAATCCTGAAAATAAATCACAGAAGGTTAGCAAATCAAGGCAGTGACAGGTTCTTTATTTTACATACATTTATATTGATTTCTCTTTTCTGCAGGAAGAACAAGTTAAAAACCAAACACCTGAACAAGACAGAAAAAGAGAAAAGCAACTAAAACAAGAAGATGTGAAAAGTAAGATGAAGGAAAAAGAAAGAGATAATGTCCACCATGGAAAGGGAAGGAACAACTAGAACAAGACGAGTTCCAGAAACAGCACTATTCCAGTAGTCTCCTGTGAAAGTAGCAAAAGGCTGTCACTGGCTTTGGATAATGACAGCATTTGGAAATTTCACTGTCCTCAGCCCTCTGAATTGCCTTTATTCCAAAAGTCACTCCTTTCCTGGCATGGTGGACCAGCAGAACAGGGGGTTGAGAGCCCATTTTGTGGTTGCGACCCTGTGCATCAGCATACTTTGATTTCTGTAGTTTAAGTTAAAATACTGCTGTTCCTATGTGGATTACAACTTCCAGCTTCAGGAAAGATGGGAATTTGTGAGGGTGGCAATCTTTTTGGTAACCTTTTCAGCTACACAGCTAAAAATTGTAAGCAGAAGTTCAGAATGAGCTGGGGTGCCTGGGAGAATCAGGTGGAAGGATTCACATAGTTTAGGGTACTAGGGGTTTATATATTCTGTAAGAGTGTAGATATTAAAGACACCGTGTTTTCAGTATAGTGAAAAAAACATGAAGCAGAATGGCATAAAAGCCATTTCCTTCATAATTACCAACAAAACTGCTTTGAGTTTATAACAGCTAGCAAAGGAGCCTAACTGGGAAAAGGACTGTAAGCGAGCAACTGTAGCATAACTAATTGATCTAATTAAGATTTGGGCTTTATCCCATGTGACAATTTTCATCTCAGTATCCAAAGTCTCCCCAGTGAGGGCCCAGTTGGCTGACAGTGAATACTTTGGAGTGAAGGGTTTGGAAAGTCTTCAGAAGCTCTCTGAAGCCCCTGAGCCACTTGCTGCAAACAAGGGGGAGTGCTTGGTGGACCAATGTCCTCCCACCACAGCAACACTTCCTTCTTTACTCATGACTTTCTGCAGCTTTTGTGTCAGTCACAGTAATTGCATTCACAGAGTGAAAATAGTGAAAATACATAAAATTTGTTTCTAGCTTCCCTTTTAATGGGATTTAGCAGCTTTAAGCAAGGCAAAACAGCACCACACGTTCCACCGGCTCAGCATGGTATAATCTACCACTCTTTTAGACCATCATTGATCTACAGCTCAGGAGACAAACACATCCGTTCTGAAACACATATTCTCCATTTCTTATTTTTTAATTACACTTCTTCAAAAGAAAGTATGTATTAAAATCACAAACTGATCTTAGCATAGCCAAGCGGGGTAAGCAGCAGTTCTCTCAGAAGAAGTATCAGTCAAAACCAAGCATCAAACCAGTATCAGTTCATGCTTTACCTAAAGTAGAATTTCATCTGTAATCATTTTGGAGGCTGCCAGCTTTCCAAACGGACACCCCAGCAATAACTATTTACTTCCTGGCACTTAGAAATGCTTTCTAAGACATTTTCTCCTTTCTCATTTACAATATGGTTTAGTGAATAATGTTTGAAGTGTTGATGATGAAAACACATTTCCTGAAGCACAGTAACTCTAAAATACAAGAACAGGTCTTTACAGTACTGAACTGAGAACAGAAATAACAGCTACCATAACCTCCAACCCTCCAGTACTTCAGTAACTGTGCATATAACTGTGAACTCCTTGATTCAGAAAATTCACAGCTTCCCAGACAACATCCCCAAACCCACCATGCTAGAAAGGAAGGATTCCCATTTGCCCAAAGGAATAGTGGGATTGGCAATATGTATCCTAGAGAACGTTGAGTATGCCCAGACCCAGAATAGAGGGGGTGATTCCTATGCAGTGGTCAGCCACAGGGCTCCATGGCTGCATGGAGGTCATCTCAAGCCACCAGCAGCGATGGGACAGTGCCAGGATAGACAAACTCAGCCTTGTTGTGCACATCTGTTACAGCAATCACACTGAGCAAGTGTACATCAACTGTTCGCTTCAGCAGTAGCTTACTTCTAAAAGAAAGATTATGCACCCTTTAAACAAGAGTGAAAAAGACAGTAATTTAATGAATCAAAATTTCCCTTACTATCAGAAGGAAGATGCCACCTTGGCTTTAATAACAATTCTATTTGTTATTTAAAATGTCCCATGCCATTAGAGCTTAAGACAAAAACCCCTGAAGCCACCACTTCATGTGGCTCCAGACTGGATCACTGGGGCACTCTGTAAGGGGCCAGCTGTCTTTAACAAGTTACATCATTGAGCCAAACAAGATTTTTGTTTCCTTTTCTTCTTTAAAAGTTTCTGATTGGGATGATGATAACCTAAAATATTTGACCAAATGCTTCTTGCTTTATAATTAAACAGAAGTGTTATTCCAAATCCCTGGCTCCAAAGTTAAAACACTTTGCTACTGAAACACTGGTATGACTACAAGCTAAGTACTTGAAACAAGAGAGAACTAAAGTATAAAAAAGTGTTAAGAGTTATAGGAAACGTTAATCTGAGGGTCAAATTCTGCTTCCATTTTCACTCTTGTAAGTCCAGGCTAGCAGCCTTAGGTTTACTGCAATTGCTGTGGATATAACCACTATACACTAAGAAACCATGCCAAACCCAGAGAAGTTTTGGCTGCCCCTTCCTGGCAGTGTTCAAGGCCAGGTTGGACGGGGTTTTGAGCAACCTGGTCTAGGGGAAGGTGTCCCTGCCCATGGCAGGGGGTTGAACTAGGTGAGCTTTAAGGTCCCTTCCAACCCAAAACAGTCTGTGATTCTATGAAAAGAAAACTCATAGTGAGGTTTTAAAGATGGCTGTGCTGAGCTGAAGTACCAGCTCACTACTATGGGAAACAAGAGGTCACTCTCCCTTTCTTCCCCCTCCTTGTGCCCCTTTTCCATTCTGTTTGTCTCTATAAACCCTGAGCAAGGTCAGCTCCAGGATAGAAGTCACAAAGGAAAACTTTTTTCTTTTTCAGAAAGGAGAATAGTTTTCCAGTGGTTTAATGAGTTGAATCAGTTCATTGAAGATGAATTTAAGATTAAGGCCATAGCTAATGCAAGAAAGTAGTAAAGCCACATGTTCCTTCAGTAAAGTGGAAAAATGGTTACTCACTGCCTGGCAGTATTTAACACCAAAACAGCTCTCCTAAGGGTCAGTAGAAACACATGGAACACAGCAAAATGTCACAACTCAATAATCCATGTTGGTTACCATAGAAAAAATATGAATATAGACACAATCAGGGTTTGTCCAAGTTAGGAGTGACTAATGTGGTATTCACCACCACCCTCCTTTTAACTGGACAAACACCAAGTATGAGTGTATTCATTTTATTATTTCTTTATATTTACCACAAAAAAAGGAATATTACTTAAATATTCCTGATTTTTTCATTTTTTTTTAGCAGGTAGCTTTTATAATTCAGGAGAAAATTATTCACCTGGATTTCCAGGCCCTGAGTTTTAGCAAGAATAAGTTGAAACTATATTGCCTGCAGTTAAAAAAAAAAAGGCCTTCCAAAAATATTGCACTTGTATTATTGCATTAAGAGTCGTGAAACTGAAACCTGAATTGTGATTTTTTTTACTTGCTTTGTAGTTACAGGACATGCAGGTTTCATGTTTTCAAGTTTTCCTTTGCTCTTAAGAAGTTAAGAGACCTTCTTTTGAAGGGTTTTCACTTGACTGCCCAGCAGGAACTTGAATTGAAAGAACCCAAAACAGCGAGATACCACAAAAGCTGTAATAAAATTTAACTGTGAAGATCTGTTCCTTCCCAACACTCATATTTGACTCTCCTTCTTACCCTCACTGATGTCAGTTTAATTGCTTTATGTTTTAAATGTGTTTCTAAAAATAAATGGGAAGGTTTATTTAAGAAGGGATGTAGTATGTGTATTAACACTCTTAACGTGGATGTGTTTGAAAACTAAATCAGCACAAAAGAAGTGCAAAGAAAGCAGCAGCAGCATGCAGCAACAACTGGAGATTACCAGGACAGAGTACAGCATGGTGGTTTCTTTAAAACTGTGGCTTACCCTATTGATTTGTCCCTTTGGTATTAAAATGGTTTTATCCCTCCGTACATCCTGTGAAGGATGGAAATGCTGCCTCCACCACAGATGCAAGGGACTCTGGCATAAAGGCTACTGTCACATTAGTCAGATGGTCATATTTGCACTTGACTCCAAACTCATCAGTCAGATATAGATCATCATGCAAAGCAGTTCACATACAAGAAAGATCTGAACTCTTCTCTTAAATATGATATAAATTCAACTGTTTCCAGTCACTTCTGCAAATTCAAGCACATTTACTTCAGTCTGTGCACAGATGACCACAGAGTTTGAGCTTCAGGTTCACAAGTCAGTGAGAGGCTGGTGCTCAAAATATCATGTGTGGCTGTAACTTCCTTGCCAACAAGAGGTCCAGTTATTCTTTTGCTTTTCTACAGATGAAAAGCCAGTGTCTGAACAAACATATGAACCACAATGTGTGGAAGCATTAGAGTTTGTTGGGCTACAGGAGGACACTCGTAATTTGTCATCCTGAAGTACTGTTACAGCTCTACAAGCAAACTTCTACTGGGACTTTGCAAACAGTATTTATAAAACCACACACACGGGAAGATATAGGACATCAGGAGAAAGGATATCCCCAGGGTAGGAAAGAAGGAGCCTACAGGAAGGAAGATGGAGGTGTGGTGATTGCTGTGCTCCTGTGTCAGAGGGGCAGGTAATGAAAAACTTCCATGCTGCTGTTGTTCCAGCCCTCATGCATCATTTCTAGCTGCAGCAGCCAAAGAAAAGTTAAATGAGGAAGGAAAGCTGGAATGGAACATCCTGGTCACCTCCACATCCGGCATCATCCTCTGCTTCCTTATTAGCCAAATATAACCCAGATTTATTGCACTGTGGTATTTTCTTTTGAATCAGCAGATTCTTTATTTTTTTTTTTCAGTTAAAGCAAATCTTGCCAAAGCTGTAGCAAAATATACAAGGGTAATGATTACTGCCATTATGTATTTATGTAGAAGTGATACATTACCACCTCCTAGCAATTCACCTGTTTGAAAAACAAAAATGAGGTAGTATTACCAAAATCATAGGGAAGTAATGACTTTCTTCTAAATATATATTTAAATAATGCTGAAATCTTTCTTCAGCCTACAGAAGCTTGAGATTTACATACATTGTTAAAGGAATAGAAGAAAAAACTGATTCGGTAAAAACAGAGATGCAAATTGTGAGGTGAATCATGGCTACCTTTCTGCAGTGTTTTCCTGTAACATTTTTGAGATCGTCAGGAATCTGATAAAAGGAATCCAGAAACAGCCAAGAAAGATTTTTTGCTCCTTCCTATCTATTTCCTTGATGGCCATGACCAACAGAAAATTAATTTTACATTCTGCATCAACCAGCAAATTTTGAGTCTCATTTCAATTTTAAAACTCGTTGTTTTCTTCATGAATTAAATATGGCACCTAGTAATACAATCACTACAGAAAGGCTGGAATTTTTGTTCCGATAATACATTGATTAAACTCTGCCCTCAAGAGCTTCAGTTTTCAGTATGACAAAGGTTGCTTTGATTATCTCGCATCTGCATTATCTGTGTATCAGGGTTTAAGCACAGTGCTGTGATTTGGAAGGCATGTGGAATCGTGCCTGCCATATGTAATCTATACACATTCGCCCAAATTAAAGCCCATTGAGCTGGATTCCCTGGTGTGTCCCTGGAGCTCAGCTGGCATAGCTGCAGTGAAAATTGGTCCCATTATCAGGAGACAGACAATCACTTCTTGCCTCTGCCTTTCCCACCCCCCAGTTGTCCTTCATGGATCCACTTGCTGTATTGTTTGTGCGGTGCCAGCGCTTTGTTGCGGGGACTGCAGCCTTTGAATTGCTCCTGCCACTTTGCTAACACCATCAGAAACAGAAGCATTTGCTGAACAGCATATTATTGATAATTAGTTTAATTTGGTCTCCTCGTCTCTGCCAGGCTTCTATGCAACAGAAGCATGCAAAGCAAACCTGGCCGAGCTCTTTTAACAGTCAACATAGCACAAGCTTCATTTCACTTCTAAACTCCTTAGCTTGAAGCTTATCACAAATTAGAATATATCCTAACAGGTTACAGTGCAAGAAAGCGTGGTCTTACCCAAGCATACCTCAAATCTTCCAGAGGACAACACACTTTGGATTTTTGGCCAGCTGCTACATAGCAAAAGGGGTGCAGCTGTAGCTTGGACACTCTTACTTACATCTGTGAAAACACCCTATGAAAGACAAGCAAAGAGGGTATAAATCCTCAGGAAATACTGGTTACCCACTCGTATGAGTCCCTGCAGCTTTCTTCTACTTTGTGTCTTTTGCAGCAGTTTCACCTCGTTTTTGCTAAGCATGTTTGTGCAGCCTTGAATGCAAGCTTCTTGTGTGAAGTTACAATTCACATTACTTCATCTTTGCTGCTATTCTAACCTGAGTTAGTTAGCTTTGTTTAACTGATCTGAGTTAAAGCTTAGACTTCTTAACTGTGCTTTGTAGTACTACATCCTATTTCACACTTCTAGAACATATTAGCAGCCATTAGCTAAAGCATTTCAATATCACAGATCCATCCCAGGCTAGACAAACGTGACTGATAAGATTAAGCAACATGAAAAGACACAGAGGTTGGCAGACAGAGGATAAGGGTACAGACCACCTGACTGGTTCAAATTCATTGTCGGTGCAGATAAACATGGAGGCAGCTCTCTGTCTATCAGATTATATTAGAACATCAGCTGAAGTGAGCCCTACCTCAACTGTAAAAAATCAAGGGATATTTGCAAACCCTTGACAGCATCAGCTAAAAAAGTATAAAATACAGATCACATTAGTGCTAATCATGAAAACCTGCAAAAGTTTACAAATCTTCAGATATGGGGGGGAAAGATTCATAATCACCGGGAAAGATTCATAATCATCTTTGCTGGAAAACATCAGGCAAAATTCCAGCAAACGGGTGCAAACGCGTGGGGCTAGTCTGGACTTGAATCAAGATTGATTTCAAATACATTAGAGATCCAACCTGAATGTTTTGCACAACTCGCTTTAGGCTCTGATTTTGTGAGCTGAAGCAAGAGCCCATTTCCTCTATGCTGAGAGCAACTGATAACAGCTATAAAATGGTGTTGGCTGCCTGACAGGGCATAATACTTCTATCCTCTGACCTTTCTGAGAACAGGACCAAGGCTGGCATAGATGCACAGTGGCACATTTTTTCCATCATATATTATCCTGATGCAACTAATTACTACACTGTAAACACAAATTTTTTTTATGTTTATCATTTCTCAAAATGAGAAACACTTTCTGCTACTGAATTTCTAAATGTATACACCTTTTTTAAAAATCTTCCTTGTAATTCAGTCCTATTATAAGAAGAAGAATATTTTGCATGCTATATTACCTCCTATACCAGAGTTAGACATTACAGTTCAACATACTTGGTCTGCATGTTCTGTGCTATGAACATTCTCACTATAAGATACATGGCCTACATGCCAAACCCTCCCAAAAGTTGGGGAGAAAAATATCTCAGATTTATAAGTTTAAAAGTAGTTGCCCAAATACAATATCCTGCATTCAAAGGCACCCAGCATTTTCAGAGGGAAAGCAAACTGAAAAAATCAAGCCTTCTTTTGCTGGCTGTCTAAATATGGTTCTATATTGTAATTAGATAATCAAACTTTAATTAAGATGTTTGCATCCATTTTAAAAATGTTGTTCATCTGACCACACTTATAATGGCAAACAGCTCAAGCCACTAAAATCAAAAGGTAGGCTAATTGTATTAGGTTAAAGCATGCAAAGGACTTGACTTTACAAGCCCTTCATATACAAAACTCCCACTGCCTACAGGATCAGGCCTTACATGGATATCCAAGACCTTCCTAGTTCTTTCAGTTCTTTTTTTCATGCTGGAAGAGGTAGGTTGCCATCTGGCACAGGCTTGCAGCAGCTGCACAAAATAAACTCAAGCAAACATACTGGCACACGCGTGATTAACAATTAGAGGAGGCAATTAATTCATCTAAACATACCTAGCATATCTTGCATATTAATTAATCTAAACAAAAGCTCGTAGAGAGTCCACACATCTGAGTACATGTCACATCCCAACTTTTCAGCTCTAGAATTTATTCTTCAACCTGAATGGCCTGGGTAAGGCTTTATTCAAATCACTGCCCCCAAGCATATTTTGTGTTAAACTTTTAAGATGAAACTTCTTCTTTTAAACCATGAATGGTCGAGTCAACATACAGATATACATAGACAGAGATAGAGACAGAGATATGTATCTTACTCAAATATAATTTCACTCACTTATGCAACTGAAGAAACAAACTTATTTCTGGGCACAAGCTGGCTCATGTTCAACTGGCTGTTAACCAGCACCCCTGGGTCCTTTTCAGCCGAGCAGCTTTCCAGCCACTTTTCCCCAAGCCTGGAGCATTGCATGGGGTTGTTGTGACCCAAATGTATGATGCAGCACTTTGCTTTGTTGAACCTCATACAATTGGCCTTGGCCATTGGATCCAGCCTGTCTAGATCCCTCTGTAGAGCCTTCCTATTGTCAAACAGATTCCCACCCAACTTCATGTTGTCTGCAAACATACTGAGGGTGCACTCAATTCCCTCATCAGATTATTGATAAAGATAAATGTATCTTTATATATGGAGAAAAAGACAGTTTTCTCTTTACACCACAGAAATATGTTCTTTCAAAGCTTCTGATGAGGAATTTTTATCCCACAGAAGTGAAATGCATAGCACTCTTAAAGCCAGCTACTTGTGACTCTTGCAGAGAGAGACCATGTCAATTTGACTGTGGCAAACATGAAGTTCTAGGAGGCGGTTTTCACATCCTCAGTTTCCAGAAGGCCAAACAACTCATCTTAACTGAGTCCATTAAGACTGAAAGCCCAGACACCAGAATGAGCTCATTCAGAAGAGAGCACAGGCTGTTAAGGCAGGAAGATAGAGAAAGCTGCCCCCAACTTTACTCCTTTTATCTCTCACCCTGCTGCTTTAGAGATTAAGTTACCACAACTGCACACATGCAGTGACCATCACCTGCAATTCTTGTGCAGAGCAACCCTGTTCTGTATGAACAACAAAACTGTTGTCCCAGGCACATCAGACTCTACTCACCCATGGTAACTGACACATTTTGGACACTTGGACTTACCATGCTTACTCAGAGCAAATGTATGTCCTTGAGCAGTAAGCTTGAACATGCATAAGGCCTAATGCCCATCCACAATCAACATCAAAAGTGCAATAAGCCTCACAAGTTCCTACTGCACTGTCGAACAAGAGCATAAGCAAGCTATCAGCTACGTCTGTGTCCTGGGTGTCCAAGATGCCCAAAGAAAACACTGCCAGAGGTGCTGTGGGTCAGGCTCTCCCTCCTAACAATGAGCACAAGAAAATGGAGCATATCTGAGCAGGTCCTGCTTCCCGCACCTTTGGGTCAGATTGTGGTAACTCCAGTGCAGGAGAAAGTAACTTGGAATTTGGTCCAATGGTCCACATAAAGCTCAGTCAGATCCCATTTTCTCAGCCTCAGTCCCTTCCTATCAGCTGCTGGCAGGCAGGAGGAGTGTAAACAGAATAGCATGCAAAAACTGGCTCTGTGGCAGCTGAGAGCTTTCCTCCTCCAGGGGAATTCCTTACTGGCCATTTGCAAGCACAATTCAATCCCCCGCATCACCTGAAAAATGAAATCTGATAAACTAGAGAAAGCTGGTGATGAGAGACATAACCTGGGACCTTTCTGCAAGCCATTCCTCAGCTGCACATGTCCTCCTTCCAGCCACAACCTTTGGGGTCTATAAGGTCTCCATGCAGGTTTTGATCAAGGTCCAGGTAGATATGAAGATCTGTATGAACCTTGAGGTCAGTTGAATGGTGTTCAATCAAGAAGTCAACAGGTGTTGGCTTTGCCAGAACCAATGGGAGGCATAACACATGCCAAAGGTGAGTCTGTTAGCAAAAATCATAACATATGTAACAGTCACCGAGGCCAGTTTGCTGTGCTGCTAAAAGAGCACATTCATCTAGAGGCTAGAACAATCAAGCCAGAGGGTGAAAAAAAAGTACTTCATCAGACTCATACCAAGCCAACAGAAATGCCACTTACATTCTTACAGCTAGCATACAAATAACTGATCACATTTCATCACGAAGAAACATGTTGCTATTGCCCGGGGCAAGCACAGAATCTACTAAGGAACCAAACGGGAACAAATGAGATATTAAGCCTGAACTTGACAAGCAACATTCCAGTTCCCGCCATATTTTTTGGTGAGATGTGTATTAGGAAGGCAGATTATTCTATGGAATTTGTTACTTTTCTGTGAAATTTATTGAACTGTAGCAAAGCACAACGCAGAAGATCCAGGCAGGATTTACCTCTCTGGCCTTTGAAGGACAGGCAGGCTGGTCTAGGTTAATATACTGAGGGTCTCTCTTGACTTTATTGATTTATTTTGGTAGAGGGATGAACAGGTATGTATACACACATTCATAGCTCCTTGCAAGCATTGGGAGCTAGGATAAACTGAGAAATACCACAGGCACAAATAAAATGAAACAATTTTAAAAGTGTGTTAACACGATGATCATGAGACCTGCTTTGAAGGAATACGCTGTACAAGAACATGGTCCTTATTCATAGCCCAGGAAAAATTCTGCCTGTGGTACAAGCTCGTTTATTATCAAGATGAGTAGTGAAGCAGGCTGACATTTTCTTCAGCAGCTCATAGGCAGACTCTAATAAAACAACCTAAATCATACCTGTGGTAAAGGCAGCCGGTCACCACAGCTGCAATAATGTTACTTCTCTGTTTTCTAAAAGCAGTGAGCAAGTATCCCCAGGTTCTGTGAGCGCAGTGAATTAAATTGCTATGGGAGTACAGTCTAGCAGCATTTTTAGGACCAAATTCATCACACATACATTCACTCTAGAAGGTCCCTGGGCAATTCTTACATCTCTCTCTTATTTATAGTGAGAGCTGAGTGCATTTCTACCTCTTCCTTGTCATGTTTATATCTCCCAAATGTTGTTTCCTTCCTGTCTGAAGATAAGTAATTCACCGTGTTACTGCATAAAATTCTGAGCACAGATGAGTTACAGGTCCTATAAACTGTTCATCAAAACCAGGTTTTTGCTCTGCAGACAATTGTGCAGTGGTTGAAACTGTGATGGCCTCTTACTTCCAGCCTCTAATGCCCAAACCATTACAGTTCTGCCCACTGATGCCTAAAGCATTCCCTAAAATATTTGCATTGATTAGACATAGCTTTTAAAAACTAACACATCCAAGCTGACAGATAGATGATAAGAACTGTGTGGCCTCACAACCTTGACCAGCAAACAAAATAGAGGCATGATAGCAAAACCTTGCTAAAACTAGTTTGCCACAGTTTCAGCTTCCCTAACAATCATAGACTGCGCACACTTTGGGGCAAGGCTTCTTTTTTTCCCTGTTTATTTAATTTTCAGTTTGAAGATCTCTAAAATCAGGAAAAAAAATCCCAAACAAATCAGTCAACATTTCAGCTCTCAAGACTGCAAAATGCCAGGAGCACCTGAATCTTCCCATATTGGCATTTATACAAGATACCATTCTTCGATTCTCCCCAGTGCTGAATAGGAACTGAACATTAAGAGCCACTTGCCTGACAAGTGCAGCAAGCACATACTCCTGCGTTCTATAAGCAGACCTGTCATGTTTCATGCATAAAATTCATTCAGCTGACCTCTGAATCACAGTGGTACCAGCAAATCACCTACTCCAGACCTGTGGTTCTGGAGCAGAAGAGAGGGGGTTGCACTGTAAAGCCACAAAGGCTGTGCTTCTCACCAACTCTTTTCCTTCCCTTCCTCCAATGCACAAACAAAAAGGGCCTATGCTAGAAGAAATGCTTTCTAGAGTTGCAGCCTTGCCCTGCAGTACATCTTGATCACTTAATATGATATTGCTGAGGAAAGACATACAACCCAAAGAGGTGTGCCCTCACAGTACAAGCCAGTGCCTGCAGCTTCACACACTGAACAAGATGAAAATAACAAAGGCTACAGAAAGCTTCCTAAATTCCCATGAAACTCAGGACAAGGACTTGAGGCTGATGCAACTCTCATTAATCTAAAAAACAAGGGGATATTATTTTCAAACTTAAAATATGTGTGCAGACTCCATTAATTGCTCTTTAAAATAAAATAACCAAGGAATAGGCCTCTGTCTGCTTAGCCATGGTGAACAGGAGCTAAAGGTCACCGGTTCTGCAAAGGGGCATCCTTCGCCCCTGCTGACTAATATGATCCTGTGACACATCAGATACTGTGGAGCGGTTGCTGTTTGGTTCCATGAATCTAGACTGAGACAGAGCATTTATCTCAGTTTGCTCATTACAAAAAGACTAAAACTACTTGTAAGATCACTGCATGCTGTGCCCCCTTAATTAAATCTGGGTACCCATTTGTTTATCGTACTTCCAGATGAAATAAAAAAGCCAGAGAAATAAACCACAGCCATGTCTTGGAATGGTCAATGTATGGACGTGAGGGATACAGGTTCAGTTTGCAAATAAACTGCCCCAAGACTCATTATAACCATGTTTAACAGTGACCCCTAGTGTTGCTCGGCAGCAGCTTTGCTTTTGCTGGGGTGTTAGGCAAGGAAATCAAATAAACCAGACTAAAATGAACCTGCCTTTGTACTTCAGGACCATATCAATGCTCAACCTCTGTCACAGATGAGCAGAATGCACCTCAGTCAAAAGAGAGAAGCAGCAACATCTTTTATGTAGGTAAAATAATAATGTGGCAGAGTTTAATAATTTGATGGAATTTCACAAAGTTTAGCAGTATTTGAACAAGGTTCAGTAACCTTGATGGCAAGGTTCACCTTATTAATTACCGCATGGATTAAACATACAAAGGAAAATAGAATAGAGTTCGAATGATTCACACAGAGACTGAAGATGCAAAAGTGTAACTCCTATGGAGTCACAAGGTTCAGAGCAGACCCCTTGCTTTCTAAATTCCTTATGGACCGTAGGCACAGCTGGATCCAGTCTTAGTCTCAAACTTGGTCAACAGCTTATTTTGAATGGAAGAAACAAAAAGAGTAAGCAGGACCCTCCCATTGAGTTGTGAAGTTCAGAGTGGACCTCCTTGCTTTCTAAACTTATGTAGCCTAAGTGCAGCTAAGTCCAATCTTAGTCTTAAACTTGGACAACAGATTATGCCTACTGGAATTATCTATACCAAGTTCATAACAATATTGAGTAGCTACTTAGATTAATGATATTTCATTAATATTAATTCAGCATGCTATCAGTCACTTACCAAATATCTGTCATGAGTAAGGGATACCTCCACCTTGGGTAAGGAAGGATCTCTTTCGTAGTCTCAAGGTAAGGAACCTCAAGCCTTGAGAGGCATCCCTGCTCAAGGGGAGAGTTGCCTGGTGTGCAGTCCAGCTGCAACTCTGGCAGAGCTCAAAATGGGCCGATCCTGATAGTAGTATTTATAGAGTGAAGTATAGACAAGATATATATCTTCATTTTAGCGCTGGTATCTTGTTCTGCACTTCAGTTATCCTACATTTCTGGGCTTTAAAACCACCTTTCGAAATATTTTTCCAAGGCACCTTCACTCCCTTGTACATGAGCCAGGGGCTTTCCAAGTTGCAGGTTCATCACAGGGTGTGAGCACCTTCGCTCCCTTGTACGTGAGCCAGGGGCTTTCCAGCTTGCAGGTTCACCATAGGTTGAGAGGCCTGTTGCTCCTTAGTAAGCCTGAACTACGGCTGGAGGTCAAGTGTGTCCATCACAGCCTCACAAGGGTCCACAAAAATCCAGCTGAGAAAGCAACACTATGTTACTGTGCACTGGTTAGCCATTTCTCTTTAGCCTTAGTATTGTAAAGATCAAGTATCAAATGTCTGGCTGAGGACTGGAGGATTATTTCACAGTTTATCAAAAATAAACAATAAAAAAAGAAAAAATAATCACAAAAACTTCCACTGGTACCTAGTATGGAGCTCTAGATAACAAATTTGTTGACTTCTTATTTTAAAAACATCTCACTAAGGAATTCTCTTCTTTTTGCAGTCAAGTGTATAGTTACAAACATGATTAATATTTGTTCTTGTTATTCATATGTTCTCATTATTTACATAGTGCAATATGTCATGGCAGTCTATTTTGACAATAGCTAGGGTCTACGTTTGAGGATTTCAAAGGATATTAAAGGCTGGCTAGCTATTTGTGATGAGAGCTACGTAGGACCACCATAAAGGGAGAGCCTGAGACATATCTAGAAACTGGAGCAGGAGAGGAAAAGAAAAAACAAAACAAAACAAAACAAAACAAACAAACAAAAAAAATGAAACCCAGAATATGCAGTAATGGCTGGTGTGAAAAAGGAAAGTGTTTTAACTCTGCAGATAACTACTGAAAACTGTTAATCTCCCAGTGTCATTTTCCACTTATACTAAAGATCAATTTCTAAGTTTTCAGTTTTCCAAAATACAAGCAGCATCCCTCCAGCCACTTATTTCACTCATGTAGTATGTACTGGCAGATTTAGCTCATGTTCTGTTAGGCTTCTCTTCCTGAAAAGGAATTTTATATATTATTTGATATAATCAATTGTAAAGCAGCCTTCAGATTCACTGAGCTTCCTTCCCCATCCATGTGCTGAGGACTGTCAGGTTCTGGTGTCACAACTAACTTTCTAGTTAAAAATAGAAACAGCTGCTCCTGAGTCAAAAGCATTTCTGTCTGTTGTACAAGGAAGACGTGATCTTATTTAACCTCAGTGAGAATCAATGTCTCTGACCAAACATAGTATTTTACAGAATCACAGGTCGAGCCAGGCAGGCATCTCTAGTAGTACTTTGGACCAACCCCTTGCTCAAGCAGGGCCACCCAGAGAGAGCTGGTTGCCCAGGACCATGTCCAGACAGCTGTGGAATATCTCCAAGGATGGAGACTCTACCACCTCCCTGGGCACCCTATGCCAGTGCTTGGTCATCCTCACAATGAAAAATCATTTCCTGACGTTCAGATGGAGCCCCCTGTTTCAGGTTGTGCACGTTGCCTCTGGTCCTGTCACTGGGCAACAGTGACCACAATATTTATGCAGAGATGTGCATAACTATCTGTCACATCAGAGCATTTTTAATTCTAAAAGTTGGCACTAAAACAAAGAAAACAAAACCAGTCTGGAACCTCAGGTTAGGAGCTACTGCAGTAGCCAGTGCTATCTTAAAATGGGAGTACGTAGGCCTCCTCTGAACAAATCACAGGCTCTACAGTCAGTCACAAGCATGCTCAGTTCTCACTCCTACGCAACACAAGTGTCTAGGGATGCAAAATGAAGAGGGGATTCACACCATGAGCACAAATCTGTCAAAATGCAAATGTGATTATGCAAAACACCAAGCACACCTGCAAGAACAGTTGTTGCTGTCTATCAAATATTTAGGTAACACATGAGTTTTTGTCTTAACACATAAGTTTCTGTCTATTTGCCATTTTTTACTAAAGAGTTTCCATTAAATAGTGGCGTGCTGCTCTGATGCATGCAATGCATGCTGATGCATGCATGGTTCAGTACACAAGGCTCAGCAAAAGGAATGCAAAGGGATTAAAGCAGCTTTAAATTTTGGAAGCTAAATAAATAAAACTCCTGGCAATAAATTCAAGGGATTAAGTTCAGCATCTCAGGAGAGGGGATGATTAGTCAAAAATACTGTTCTCATCCTCTGAAATGAAATTCTCATCCATTTCAGCAGAACAACAAAAACATACAAGAAAATAGAATCTGCATATACTGTTACCATCATGCCTTTGAAAACCGATTAGCTTCAGAGCAACAGCAATGATAGGAGTTAAAAGAGCCTTCAGACGGTAATGATAGTGACAACAATAAATATGGGGAGGGGAAAAAAACACAACAAAAACTCATTCCAAAGATGCTACAAAACTACTTTTCAAGGAAATCAAAAGTTTAAGCATACATACTTACATTCATTTTAGCTATTTTCTGTTTCACATATGTTGCATCTAATGCAGCCATTGATTCCATTTCTCTATGGAACTGAAGGATACAAGTGCCAAGGTATAATTTCTTAGTTGAAGAAGGCTGCATCTGTCTGGTACAGTGACCTGAGAAAAGTAAAGTTGTTTTCTGTATATGGTTGTTTTATACATTGCGTAACAGAATAACCAAAGTCCATATTTCTTTAAGAAGAAATGCCAACAAACTGGGTTTCATGTTAGCTAACCAGATAACCCACCATGGAATTGCTTGTCCATGCTGGTGATGAACTGCAGCAGTGAGCAGTCCACTTCACAGTTAAGGGAGATGAGTCACAAGTTGTACATCTGCTCAAGCTACAGTTTGTGCAATACACGCTAAGTCAACACACACACATTACTCGCTACTTCACTGTCCCAAAATCCAGAGAGCAAACTCTTAACCAAGCAGGCACATTCCTATAATACACAGCATACACATTTCAAGTAAACATCAGTATTTTTACTTCAAATAAAATATCAGACTAATCAAAACTATGCCCCAAGCCCCAAAGTTCTGAAAATACTGGAGCACATGCAAGTTGCATTATTTATGGTTCACAAGCATGTTTTGGTCTGTTTTCTCCCTTCCCTCTGCATTCAACTACATGACCACCTTCTGCTCCCATACCTGTGCTGTGTCAAACAGTAAGAGCTACTGTTATGGCATGCAAAATAAGATTTTGGTTGCAGATAGCTCTGCTGCAGCCCTGAGCATGAAAACATACACACCTGAGCTACCCCTCCACATGTTTCAGTTCTGGGAAGTGGAAGGGCAGAGGGAGAAGACATTTCAAAAAATTCAGGCCACTAAGTCCCACTACCATAAGGACTTTACAGACTGTTTTGGGAACCTAATGCCCTGTGCACGTGTAGACACATGGGACAGGACTCACCTTCCTAAACATGGGCATCTAGTCTCAGTTTAGATAATGCTGTGAAGTCGTCTGGCCTCCCAGCACCAGACTGGGAGGACAAAGCTCTTCAGCACATTAGTCCCATGCATGGGTCAGATACTCTACAGCAACTGAGATGATACTCTACAGCAACTGAGATAATACTCAAATTTAGCTACACCCCTACATGTGGAGAAATTAATTTTGGTCCTAGGGCAGGCTCTAGTAAGACACATACATTTTGTGCTTGGGTACATGAGATAGGTGCTTAAGCTCTCATTCTGGTCAGTGGAAATCTAATTAACACAACCAATGGTGTTCAGAAAGCCAGTCAGCTGCCCCTAATGCAGACACTTATGTTTGGTCAGCTGAATTATTGTTTTGCTCCACTAACAACAGAAGCTTCCAATTAAATGGCAAAATCCAGACTGATGGCAAAGCAAAGCAAGCCAAGAGCATCTCATCTGCCTCCCAGTACATCTAGCCTGGAGCACCACCTTTATTATTTTTGGACTATGGCTACATACACACAACAAAAGAAGAGGAATATTACTTTGCATACTGGCCAACATAATGCATTCAAGTGCTTCTCAAAAGAAATCTAAGGGATATAAGACTTAAAATAAAATCTTAATGAAGCAGAAAATAGCTCTTTGCGCTGTCTTGCTTTTGCACATACTCACACAATTTCTTTTAACTTCCACAAAGAGGAGCCTAATTGTAGTCAGTAGCTTTGTAATAGAAGTTGCCTTTTGTGGTGCAAATATTTATTTACTTCTCAGTATTAAAATTTATCCTGAAGGTTTACATTTTATTGTGAGCAGCAAGAGGTGAAAGAAAAAAATATTTTCTTCATTTCCTTAAAGCAAGATTTTCTTTGCTGGCTTCTGAGCAAGAAGGATTAAACGTCCTTAAGTACAGCCTTGGCACCTCCGATAGCCATAATGGATGAATACATCATGTAGGAAAGAGAAATCAGCATGAAAGAGACCACTCTTCCAAAATTAAACTCTTGGAAAGACCAAAGCCAAATGTGATCTTCGTTAATCTATATGATCAACAGGACTCGCTCCTTACCATTGCAAAGAATCAAAAATTGGTGCAGAAAAGAAATATAAATTCCAAGATTCTTTATTTTAGAAAAAAAGAGACCCAAACAGCAATAGGTTTATATCATCCAGATAACCACAGGAAGAAGAGTGTTCTGCAAGCAGCAGACCCAAAAAAGGCTGATTTCTTCTGGATGTGCCCCCAGAGATAACTTGTCAAGCCCCAGCTTGTTGGGTGGAAAAAGATGATCTTTAAGATTCTTTCCAAATGATTCTAGGATTCTAGGATGGGGCTTTGAGCAACCTGGTTTAGTGCAAGGTGTCCCTGCCTGTGGCAGGGGTTTGGAACTAGATGATCTTTAAGGTCCCTTCCAACCCAAACCATTCTATGAGTATGATACATGTGCAAACATCAAGCTAACTCAGAAACAGTTATTTAAAAGCAGCAGGAGGAAGCTATGTGCTAGCACCAGCAAAATGTACCTATAGGTATTTTTAGAACAAAAGAAAGAAAGAAGGTTCTCAATGCAGATAAAAAACCCCAGAAACTTCCACAAAGTGAGGCAGTTTTAATATGACTGTGGAGCCCTCCCCTTCCTCTCAAGATTTAAGATACTAAAGTGCAGATTTGTAAAGCAGTTTTTTTTAACCATTCCTTCATATCTTCTCAACTGTTACAAATACTATTAGCAAAGCAGTAGGTATATCAACACTACTCAATCATTAGAGTAGTTTTGCTCATTACTGGTTTTTAATTCGAAAGAGAAACTTATGTATTACTTGAAACTACTTAGAATTCAATTTCTCCCCTGTTCTCACCTAAAGTATATTTTAAGCCTCACCTGCCAGTTCACAAAGATCTTGCTGTTCACAGCACCAGGTGTCAGCCCTATCTATTTGACCACATGCCTACATGACTCCCACTGAAGAAGCAAAACTTTAGAATCTATCCAAAAAGGACACTCTGTTTGAATGACTAGCTACTTTATGAGCAGTGATGTTGGAGCATCTTCCCATTGCAAAAACAGGAGTAGAGCCCACCTGAGCAAAGCCACTGGAGTAGCACTGCTACAGCCTCCCAGCAAAGCTCAAGCAACCATTTCTTAT
>JANHGB010009105.1:0-13494 GCA_026283785.1 Coracopsis vasa
TCAACTACAGCATCGACAGATTTTCAGCTTTTGAGGCCTCTGAGCAAATCTCCTGTTGGCTGTGGTTTGTTATAGGAAAAAACACAGTAAAAGTACTTCTAGTCTATCACAGTTTTGTGTGAATAAGCATTATCCATCATCTTTAACAACCAGGCACTTGCGTTAGGGTAACTACCCTAAACATTCCCCAGATATCTGCAGAATTCCCAAATATGAAGGAACATGCCAGTAATAGTTACCTTGTTACAAAATATATATATCCTCCTTGTTCTTAGCTTTTATGGTAAGAAATAATAATGTAAAAATTGAAATTAAGCATCCCAATTATGTGCAAGTTACACTTTGGAGTTGGGTACCACTGCTTCCTTGTCCTGCCAGCTCCCAGGAACACCTTGGGCCCAGAGGCACAGCTACCTGGTTCAGAGTTCATTGGAGAACAGGAAAGTAGAACCGAAAGTTCTTAGTGGGAGCTCCACTCAGGCTTTGGCAGCTGATCAAGGGAGCCCTGCATGTGCTAGGAGTTCTTATGGATGTTTTCCGCAGATCCCTCGCTGCTCTCATTGAGGAGCGTTTCTGACACTTCCCCCAGTTCAGCATCCAGCACTTCCTCCTGAATGGTGAAGTGCACATCTGGGGAGGAAGATTCGGAGCTCACACTGCTGCCTTCCATTGAGCAGATGGCACAGGACAGGGATGGCACCATGCTCTCCTGCAGCATGTTCAGCATCATGGGGATCTGGACAGATTTCAGCCCCGATATGGTTGGTAGAGGCTTCACAGCTTCCCCCCATTCTCTCTCCTCATCTTTGTAGAGCAGAAGCAAATTGGACTTCTTCTCTTTTCTTTTGGATTTCATGTAGCCAAGCATTATCCCTATCAGGAAGATCCCATAGAAAGACATGACGATCAGAATGTAAAAGTACTCATTGCTGCTGTTCTTGTCTGTGCTGCGGGATTCAGCCTCAAGCATGGCTTGGGTCATGTTTGCATGGTCCATCTTCAGCATGGAGAAGCTAAAGCCTGGAGAAGAATGTGTATGTATGTGTAAGGTCAAACTTCAGATCAAAAATGTAAAAGAAACATCTGAAAACAGATACCCCAAATTATTCCTTTCTACCTGTAATTTGTAGGCTTGCAAAACACACACCTGGTTGAAGCTTGCAGTCTATCATAACTCTGCATTACTATTGTAAGTGAATGAATTGTTATTCAGACACAGAAAACATTAGAGGAAAGAAAATGCATATTAAATCACATCAGAGTTCTATGCTGAATTATAAACCACCCAACCCACATGATTAAAGAAGAAAACCCCTAAATAGAAATACTCTGCTAGGCATTTAAACATAGTTTTGTTCTACTTGACCATTCTTCCATAAAGGGGAGAAAAGTTAGAAGCATTATTTTATTCAATGATACAGGAAAAAAAAATAATCAAAAAGAAACTTACGTCGGTATGCAAATAATTCCTCCTTGTGCAAAGCTCAAGAGACCTTTCCTCTACCAAATGCCTGGTGTTCTGAAAACTTTCCTCTGCTGCAGTTGGAATAAATAGCTCTCAAGAAATGTTTCATCACGTGTTTTAGAGGCACAGTTTATAATAGTTTTGTGTTGGAGTCAACAGATGAACTTGAAGGATTGCAGTTCAACCCACTGAACCCTTAACAGCTGTGAAAAGAAAAAGGGTTGGGAATTCAGATTTTACTCTTTCCTAACCAGTTCAGCACTGGCTCTTTGAGCCTGTGAATCTGTCCTTTTTCACTGCCATCCCAATTGCTGAACCTGACCTGTTACACTGAATATCCTTTGAGTACCCTTGGATACCTCAGAATGGAAAACCTGCAGAGCATCCTTCTGCATTTGTCATAAAATACAGCAAAATATACATGTGAATTTTATAGTAGCCACTATCAAGTTATTTAAATGGCTGCTCTATGTAGTTTTCCCTAAGAGACGGTGGAGGAAACAGGATATTTTCTTTGCCTGGGACTAGTGACAAAGCTTTACAAAGTGTGTGTAAAACAAAGCAGTGACTTTCAACTCGTGATGCAGCTCCACTTTGCCACAAGGTTTGGGACTGTGGGAGAGCTGCACCCTGGGTTTCATGTGAGTTTTGAATGGAGGAGTGCTGGTGCCACCTAACTTTTGCCATCAAAGCAGTAACTATGGATTTTGGTTCTCCACATAGTCAGTGGAAGGGTGCAGACTCCTCCAGGGAGCAATTCGGAGCTCCTAAAGTTGCCAGCCCCCTATTCTCACTGTAGAAGCTATGTGGTCTGCATGCTGTTTATGCATAAATAGACCAGGACTGCTGAGTTAATGCAGGTTTTAGTATGAAGGGACGTTAACAACTTCTGAGCAGAGGGATGCTCTCTGAGTGACTGCTGGAGGCTGTTGCAGCTGGCTCCTAGGCTGAGCAGGAGGCCTCCCAGACTGCTGGGGAGGGCAGAGTGAGGATGCAGGGTGGGTTGTGGGGCCCACAGAGTTCCCAGTCATCAGCTCAGTGGTACATGAGGCAGCAAGACCCCTTTTCAACACGTAAGCAGTAGCACAGGCCATGGGAAGAAGGAGGCCCAGCTTGCACCTTGGGGATTTCACTTCCTTATCCTCTCCATCCCCATTCTTCACACACAAAGCCCAATTAGTCAGGCCCTACATGTGAATGTCACCCCTTCTGCAAAACTTCAAGGATGTTTATGTAACAGAACACTCCACTTCCAGAAAGTAGTTGACTGGTCCTGGAGTTTCCCAACGGCAGGTCTGGGGTTTTTTTCCCTTGCAATCACTTGTGGATTCTTTGCATAGACAGCAAATTCTTTTCCAAACTCTGCCCTCACAATCCCTCTGAGGTAAAGGCAGATAGGATTAACCTCTCTTCACATGAAGGAGAAGGCAAGAGAGAGAAGTTAAGCAACTTTAAATGAAGAATCCAAGAAAAGACATAACTGTATCTGTGTTTTGAACCAGCATTTCCCATCATTTCTCTGAACAACTCCACAAAGAAAAGTAAAAAGAAATTACATTAGCCAGATTCCCTTCTTTGCCCCTTAAAATAGAGGATCCACCCCTTCGGATGTTGGTTTTATCTCCTTGCGCATTCCCATGTGATAGCTCAGGAGCTGTTGATGTTGGACTAGTGTCTACTGGGATTTCATGTGACAAAATCTGTCTGCAGCACCAGCTTGCCAAGTCTGGATTCTTCTTCCCGTTCCTGACAAATTACGAAGCAGGCAGCAAGAGCATGTTAAATGTTAGGCTAAAGCATAACCCAGAGCAAGTATCTGGATTTTCTAGCTCACTTTGGGGAAATTCTATTTCACATCTTTCTCAGCTCCATGTGATATTTTTCTCCCCCATTCATGTCCGGAAATTTGGAATTTGAAAAATTAAAGACAACAAGTCAGGTTTTACCAACACCCATCTATGCAGGACTGTCGCAGAATGGTGAGGAAATGCCCAACATTGTTGTGTCATTGAAGATTGGCTCAATACAAGGAGAAATCCCAGCTTTGAGGCTGGTTGATCCTGGGAACAAGACCACCTAAAGCCTGTCATCCTGCCTCCTGTGGTCAGTGTTACACACAGGTCATCATCCACCTCAACAGGAGAAGTGCTTTCAGACATCTTGAGGCACTGACACCCCACAGCTCCTACCTGTGAGCCAGCAGAGCAGGGGCAGACCCTCTTCTGCAGGTGCCCATAAGTGAGAACAAGGTCTCTTATTTGCTCCATTCACGTTCTTCATGTAGGTGCAGGTCTGTACAAGGTTACCAAGATGCTCTGCAGCACACAGCAGGAGCACAGGAAGACTGGTCAGGTACGTCCACAGGTTTACGCAATTCCATCAAGTTCAACTGAAAGATGACTGAATTGCATGATTAGGCAGAGTTACTGCCTAAACTCTTGTCAACTATGTTTACTTTGGTGAGCTGATGACAACAGCTCCTCTCCATCTGTTGTGAAAAACAATTTCATTTTAAAAAGGCCTGGAAAGAATCCCTGAGCCTTCTATAGACACGAAGAGGAGGGATAGGAAGACACTGGGGAATAACCACCTGAAAAACATATGCCACTTGCTTACTGGTGTGATAAGTAAGATTTTTCAAGCTGTAGCCTATAGAAACTATGTTTTTGTCTAATAACAAGGACAAGAAAATAGAAAATTGGAGCCTTTTAAGTCTGTGTTTCAAAACTAGTTTTGCTGCACATTGTATTGTAAAACCATTGATCATGGCAAAAATGCTTGCTTAGTTTGAAGTACCTTTTTTTTAATTAAGGTTATCAGCTGGTTCTTTATTGACGTTTCTTTCTTCCTTTCAGGTCAATTTTTTTCCCCAAACCTCACAGAATTTCCCCTGAAATTTCACTTACAGATCTTTTATGCTATCAGCATTTGCCTTTCACGTGTTCCTCTTCACCTTCTTTGCATCAATCCCAACCTCGGCTATAACATTTAAGAATAATCCTCATGCTGCTGTTCCCATCTTCCAGATTCCCCCTTTGAAAGACATTTAGACTAACAAAGCAGAGCAACTGCCAAGCACTCCAATGATGGGAAGTTCACAACATAGTTGCTGATGCCAGATTTTTTTTCTCAAGGTCTCTGTCTCCTAAAGAGCCTTTTGTGGCAGCAACCTCCGTCACCAAAGGACGCAGAACTTGAGGCATCCCATGGTGCAGGAATTCTTGACAGCATGGCTTAAGGGATAGTGTAATGTGAACCCCGTCTCCAAGTAAGAATGTGAGGACAGTCAGAAAACTAACCAAAGACAGAATCCATTATGAAGACAACATGAAACATCCTCAGAGACTCGGATGACTCTGTGCAGGCTGCCATGGAAAATACATGATTAGCCCTTCACTGCAGGCATAATCCATGGTCTGGTGCTGCATTTACCTTTTTCTTTTTTCCAGTTAGTGAGTTAATAAGACTAAAGGTACAAGAAACAACTGTTAAAGGGCTAGCTCCTATGGGAAGCTGAGCCTGTTTGGTAAGTGTATGCTAGCAGTATCACTCTGAAGAGTATCTGAGCACATGCATTTTTGGAGTAATCATCTGAAAAAATGAAAAAGAAGAAAAAAAAAAAAAAGAAAGCAAATAGAAATGGGAAGGACAGAGGGGTTGGGGGTTTTCTTCCTGCATGTAGACTTTTAATGGAAGTAATGGTTGGGAATTCACCACGAGGGAGAAAAAGAAGGGAGAGTTTTGCCATGCAGATATTGATTTAGTTATGATTTAGATCTTTCAGACACTGCAGTTAGGAAAGGACAGCAAAGATGATCAATATTTTTCACTCACATACATGACTTCAATTAAAGTAAAATTAGAGATCAAGACCTGGGTTTGACACCATAAAGGAAGACACAGTGAAAGGGATGCTTCTGCCCTGGATTTGGTCTTGTCACCTGTCATGCCAAGATGTACGCACTGACTTCTGGGCCGGCTGCAAAACACACACCTCACTGAGGACCTGATACAAAGGTCCTTGAAGTCAAAGCCCCTTAAAAAGTTCATGGCAGTGCCTCACCTAAAGGCAGAAGCCTCACCTAAATGTCAGATCAAGAACAGCACCTTCTCTTTTCAAGTTCTTCTAACTCAGAGTCAATTTTCAGTGAAGCTTGTGAATGTGTTGGAATAAAAGAGCAAGTTCAACAGCAGCAAGAAAGTCATGCACTTATTCCCAGAGTAGCGAATGAGTAGCTGCCGACACCAGCCACATGCCAACAAGCCTACTTACAGTATGAAATCTATGAGCTTTACTACACACTTTTAACACTTCTGTGCTTCAGTTCACCCACTTGTGGAACAAGTCTAATACCTACAAATTACATGTGCTGTGAGGCTACAGCATGGTAATGTTCTTACAGATCACTACATGAAAAGGTAATAACTATTGAGTTTGTAAGTTCAACAGCATTACCACATGGCTGGGCTGGTATCTGAGCACTTCTCACACAGCTCTAAGTGTCACTCTCCATCATTCTTCCTTATTTTTCATGCTGCAGAAATAGATGACATTTTTTCATATACTTCACACAAGCAATTCCTAGAGGAAGGTAGCAATTTTCTCAGTGTTATCCACAATACACTGTGTTACCATCTGGATATCAAATTGAAGTAATGCTCTGCCAAGCTATTAACTGCAATAAGCTTAGTAAAATGCTACACTCTGTCTTGATACCTTACAGTCTTCACTGTTGAAAGTATGCCAATATAAGTCCAGAAGATTGCATACATCAGCCTTCTATACATCTTCAGGGTTTAGCTTACTTTGAATCAAATTCTATTTAACGTCCATAGCAGATCCCCACATCATGAAGCTTCAGGTTTTTCAGGTGTTCCCTGAACCCAGAACAGCAAGAATCTTCTGGTTTTATCAATAGTAGTAAATACGGGGCTCAGAAGGTGGCCATCTGCCCTTGTGTGCTCAACTTTAGCAACGGCAAGAACTTTCCCAGAAGTCATGTCTGGATAATAGCAATTAGTCTCCAAGTACACAACAAAGATCGTTAAGGCAAATTGGTTTCTGATCCTGAGGGAATGATAAACAACAGAAAACCTCGGTGATATCTGTAATAAGAGTTCACACTAAATTTAGCATCTACCATAAGGCTGGTGTTGTGGGAGTCTTGGAGTTTTGGGATAGGCATTTCTTTTCAACCTCCAAACTGATTTTCAGAAAGCTATGAGTGACTGGAAACAAAAGAAACAGGTAACTCTCATCATAGTAATAATAAGAAATTACATTTAAAAATCAAATATTTGTCAGTGGCTAATATGAGAATCTGAGTGCTCAGTTCTCTTTCCTGTAGCTAAGACAGGTTACAAAGTTATTTTATCAATATATATTTCTATACAATAAAATTAAATTAAATTAATACTTCATATTGCCTTACATTTTTCCTTTGACATGGCATGGAAAATGTAGGTATGTTTGATTTGAAAATGCTTTTTCTTTTTCCCCCCTTTTTTTTTTGTTTTTCCCAAATAGAATTATCTGTTCATCTACTACTCTTAAAAACAAAAAGTTAAAAGTTATCTTTGCTGTCAGTGTTAAGTGTTAGATTCAGTTGCACAGTGTGAGATCAGCTGTGTTTGACGTACTTGCTTCTATTTGGGATTTAAACCAGCTAGCAACATAATACATTTTGGATGCCATTGAAAACTAAATCAAGAACCTCTAAATTTGATTAGCAGTATTTAGAAGAAATTCACTGACAAATCAAAACACACATTTCTGTTTCTTCAGTGAAGAGTCAGTGCTTACTTTTCCAACTATGGAAATGTGCCTTATGTAGGACCATTCACCCTCTCTCTGAACTGCTGCTGACTCTACTCTGCTCAGAATTAACACTTGTATTTACATTACAGAAGGCTTCTAACAAACAAATCGTAGGTGAAGGGACATGAATGTTTTGAGGGGTTTTGGAAAATTCCTCTGCACACAGCATGAGGATCTCAGTTTTCTATTTTATTTCTTTGTTCATTTTAAGGTTCTTCATGATCTGAAAAACTCAGTATATGACAGTAATTGAGAAGCATAAGAAATAAAGGTGACAAAACCACTGAAAACATTCAAGTGCTCTATTTGAACCATCACCTGACTATAGATCAGAAATCAGAAAAAGATCTTTGGGAAAGTTAAGAGACGCTTGCACAACATAACGCAGAAAGCCTATGGAGACGTTGATAAACATCTAGCTATTCAGTTAAACATAACTGATATAATCACATACAAAAGCATGCATTTATTCCCTTGTGCCAGGAAACATTTTATCTGGTTGCATTCACTTTAGTTGGGACTCTTCTTCAAAGGAGCAGCTACCCACTAGCTATTGCCACTCATGCAAGTCCATGCCTCCCTCCAGTTCATCTCTTCCTGCTTCTCAGTTATGCTGGGTATGTGGAGACCCAGCACAGTTTGGTTATTTTGCTTTGGGCTATTTTGAAAGCATTTGGAAACCAAGGAGAATAGGAGAGTGCGATGCTCTCTCATGAAATGAACAGGGCGAGTTTCTCACACACCCAGTGACTTCACTTGCACTGGCACAGAGGTGCAACAGTTCTCGAAGTCCACTGCACTCCAAAGAACTTGAGAAGAAAGACAAAGAATTAACCACTGGGGAAACCACAGAATCCAAACTCAAGGAGGCAGCTGTTGCTTAATCTCACTAAACCATAGCTTTGTGATTTTAATTTTCATACATCAATAAATGGTAAAGACCCCAACATTCAGATAAGCAAGTCCTGTCTCAGATACATGCCCAGAACTTCCACTGAAACCAGCAGGATTTTGGTGAGTGTGAAGAATACAACCACTAACACAAAGCAGGGTACTAGTCTGGCTTCCTGCATGGGCTGTGTCTACCTTTCTGCCTTGAGATCAAAGTACCTGCCAGTATGTAAGGGGTTTTTCACATTAATCTCTAACACTGCTCTTGAGGACAGAGTTGAACACAGAGTGTTCAAAAGAGATTGAAAAAAGGGAGGAAGACCATCATGACTTTTACCATAAAAGCAATTCTACCCCATTAAGAACTCATGACAGCATACAGTCAAGAATGAGACACAAGTGTCACAGTGATCTTCCATCCTCCTGAGGAGAGAAAACACATGCAAAGGAGTTCACCCTCTTCTCCCAGAAATAAGTGTAGAGCAGAGATGAAAGGCACAGACAGTGCTCTCTCAGTGGCACACATCCAGCACAGCTGAAGTGAAAGCACTTGCAATGCCTTGGAGGAATAAGCCAGATTTCTCTTCATTATTATTTTTTCCAATCCTGGATACTTGTTCACAAAGTAAGTAGCCCATGCTGTTTCACAGCCACGAAAACACAGCATTCCAGGTCACTGTGACCTTCAGCATATACGGGATCTTTTACTTTCTCATAGATGCCAGATGCTGAGCCCTTTCTCCCTCTGATGTTCAAGGCCTTTGGGCTTGTGTACATCAAGCACTCAGCATCATGTGTGTTTGCAACATCCCCTTTCAGTTTTTATTGTGAAATCTCCTCATTTACTGTAACTGTTGCAGCAAACATCACACTCCATTAATTTCTGTTCTCAACCCTGTTGACCTGAACCTTCACGGGATTTCAAATGCAGTTCAGATTTCATTGCTGCCTTTTTCTACATCAGTCCCCTTCCAAGCTGAAGCAATTAAGACAGCACTTCAGTTTGATTTGTTACATTTTGGCAGCCACTGACTGTACTCACTTTTAGAGCACAAAATACTCAGAACAGCTATTTGCATTCTTTTTCCAAAAGTCTGCTTTGGAAAACACAACACAAGGCACAAAATAGCAATCAGGGGCATAAATAGCATCAGCTGGATGAACTTCAGGTGTACAGCAAAGAGAACAGAAATTATACAGAAGAGGCAGCAGTAGCACATGCATCCTCTTGGATTCTGCAAGGCAAAGGAGGAAAAGCATGAAACTGTGATTTCTGAAACTCAACACCAAACTCCCAGTCTCAAACGATGAACCCATCTGCAGTTTGCCTTTGGTTCCTGTAAAGTCTGGGTTTCCCCTTTACTGCCCGGATACAAGAAGTTAAGATGATTCCTGAAAATCAGCTGTTCCTATATTTCTGTATTTTGGTATTAGTCCATGGAGCCACAGCTCTGAGTATGCAGAGGACAAGTCCCTAAACACATAATGCAGAGAATTTGCAGCATGCAATGCAGGGTCATGGCAGCTTTAACAGAAGGAGATTTCTTCCTTCTCAACTGATAGAAGGACTTATTTCTTTCAGTTAACACAAGCACTCATAATCCAGCCTTGTGTGAACAACTGATGGAGCTCAAATGATCTAATCTTCCATTACCAGGATTCACGATCGATGTAACAGCTCCCAACACCCTCCCATACTTCCTGCATGAAAGAAATTTCAAAGAGTTCCAAGAGACCTGGAAAAGGCCAAGGAGATTCCCTTTGGACATTTCCATCATCAGTGCAGTGAGCTCTCACCCTGCAGATTAGGGGCACCCTGTGGGTGCACATGGCATCAAATTGAACAGAGAGAAGGTGTGCAGCCCTCTGGGAACCACTGATGTCCACGGGCATGCCATCCCATGGAACACTGTCCCCCTGCCATGTGTTGAACAGGAAGAGGGGAGAGAGCATGCATCAACAGTGCAACAAAGTCAATCAGAAGAATCAAAATTAACTTCCCAAATTAACTTTAAAAAGTGATGCCGAAGAAAAGAAACTCTACTCTGAGCAGGGGTGGCTCACTTGCAAATGATAAAGGAAACTGGAGGGGATATATTTTTCAAGTGTGAGCATTTATATCTCAATGGGGAGACATCATCCCTTCTTGAATGTACTTTATTAAAGTAAAGACAACCATTGGTTTGATAGAATTATGCTTTTAGAACTTAGGGGAAAACACTCTCCTCTCTTGGCTGCTCATAACATATGAATAAGCAGCCCAAAGTAAACAACATGTGGTCTTGTGTGGTCTTTTTGCTCTTCATACAAGGCTGGTATTTCACTTGAATCTAGGAAGCAACAGGAAGTGGGGAATTCTGCAGATACCGGAGATCCTGCGCTTTCCCAATGAGCTGTAGAAATACAGAGTGTTTGGGAAAAGTATTATTGCTATTCCAGATGGAAAATACAAAAAGATACATCTAGACACATCGAATGAATCAGTAGCACTTTAAGTCACTTAACAGAATTTTGATGTAGCTGTATTCACAGATTTTCCAGACTCTTTCATAAGCAATTTGAGTGTTCAACATCAGTGAAGTACTAACCAGTTCGTACACCGCAGTGTTAAAGGAGTTCCTGAAGGCAACGTAACTGCAGGAGTATTTGTAAATATAGATCATGGCGTGCAGTGGTTGGTCACATAAATCATCTACTTAGGGAAGAGAAATAGTGCCTCAGCAGATGAAAGGGCTCAGCACAGCAGGGTCTATGTTCCCTTTGCTGTTGCACTGCAGGCAAGGAATCCATTGCTGCTTTCCTCAGCAAGGATCCTGAAGAACGACGACTGTTTAACACGCTGCTACCCATTTTCAAGTGGTACGGGGTGTGGAAAGTTTGCGTTGGTTTTCTTATTTGTCTCTTGCTCACTTGACCCCAGCACACCCTGCCTGCACCCATTATGGTAGGGGACACACACAAACCATTTACTCAGTGTGTTTTCTAACTGCCCGCTCCTTTTCCCTACCATACAACTTCTCTTCCACACGACCCATCCACGCCCCTATCCCTCTGACCCTTCCTCTGCATGGTCTTGATCTCTACCCCTCCAAGCCATTCAGCCCAGCTCAGCCAAAACCCACAAGAGGTTTGCTACCTCCTCAAGATTTTTTGGCTCCTTCTGCCCCACAGGCTCAGCTTTACACTCTGTGTATTGCAACAAGAAGAGGACACTGGCTACCCTCATACATCAACTCCTTCAACTGTGAACTGAAAATGCAAGCTGGAAGCCATTGTTTTGAAAACTGGAATGCATGTAATCCTTACCTACATTCCTCCCACCACCTTATCCATCCATGACTCTTGTCCCTCTCCTCTGATTTCTCCCACGTTACCTCATTTTCACCATCAATGTTCTTCACAAACCAGGTTGCGAAAGCATCATCTCCAATCCCTTTCTAAAATCCACCTGCCTGCCTATAGGGGTAGGGAGGGATGGGAGATAGAAATGGGATTCTAAGAGTATAAATAACACTAAGACAATGAAAAATACTCTTGTGCACATATGTTACTCAGCACCAGATGTCCATATTACTTGTCCATGTCCCCTATGTCTTTTCTCTGACATTTCTTGCTAAAACCGTAATGTGTCACATCAAACCACACTGCTGTGTTTGTGTTGGGGCAGGACTGTGTCTGGCTGCAGCGAGATACCTCGCATTTTTCTGAGCCCTGAAACAGCAGTCACACCCCATACATTTGTGAAGCGCGCTCAGCTGGGACAGCTCTGCAAAGCTCCAAGTGTTTTCCAATACCTCTGTGCAAGAAAGAGCTTCCAGAACCAGTTCCTTCCTTCTCCCAAAAGGTAAACTCTCTTTGCCACACCTCCCTGGGGCTGCAGCTCAGCCCCTTGCCCCGCTGCCAGCAGTAGCACAGGGACTGCTGTAGGATGCATTCCAGGAATGCTTCCAGTCAACACACCCCATGCTTCTGACTCTCCTCCTTCTCCTGAATGTTCAGCCATGGTTCAGTTGGACTTAACTCCTTTCTTTAAAGAGTTGCTATTCTCAGAGATGGGGGCAGCTATTCTGGAAGGTTCCCTTCCCAAGTCCTCATTGCCTGGTATATCTTACATGGACTGGAGCCCAGACCTAGAAAATGTTCATCTGAATTCATTTTTGCTTGTAAATAACAAAGATTCAATAAGATTAAAACGAAAAAGTGGATGCAGAATTAATTGATGTGGGTGTAATAATCTCAGCATTAGGATTAGCTTGCAACATAATAATGGCAGAATAAAAATAATAAAAGAGCAGGAAAGAAGCCCAAAACAAACAAAAACTAATCAACAAAAAAATGCACCCCCCCCAAGAAGAAAACCCCAAAACCAACAACAACAAAAATCCTCAAATAAACAAACAAAAAATCCCCCAAAAAACACAGCTCCCTAGGATTAAGGAATCTTGATAATTAATGATTTATGATTTGCTGCTGGACCAATCAACACATCTAGACAAACCTTTGTTTTTTCCTAAACACAAGAACTAACAAGTCAAAACAAAACAAATTCCCATCAGTGGTTTGGTCTATTATAAGTCTTCTTTTAAACATCAGGCTGACTCTTTGGAGACTACTCCGGAAGGTAACTAAAGAGTAGGTAGCACAAAATCAACAGGAAACTGGGTGATGAGCTGTGCCAGGCAGCAAGTCCAGGGCAGCAAGGGAAGAACCATCTTGTTCTGGTCTCCTGCATGATGTGGGAGCAAATGAAACAAAATCAATCCCTTTGAGTTATGAGAAGGGTAAAAAGGAGCTGCACCATCATCCAGAGCAGGGCACAGATCAGAAGCCGTGAGGATGCCATAGCACTTCTTTTGAATCACAGGTTCTAGGAATTCTAGGTTTGTTTTTCTATGAGGTGAATCATATTCTGCCTTTTGGGCTTAATACCTAAATCCTTTTCTTGATAAGATTCCCACTAACTCATCTCTAAGTTGCCAGCCTTGTAACCTCATATCCCATCAATGTCAATAGCAGTGAGTTGGTCACCTCTCCATAGTGCATCAAACCACCAGATTCGCGTTACTACAAATTTGTCCCCTTTGCAGACACAGCCATAGCACTTCCAGGTCTCACGGTTTAATGTTTGCAGGTTTCTGGTACAACCCTGTCATTACTTCCCTCTCGAATGCAACTCATTGGACCCCTCTTTGGTACCCAGCAAACCACAACAGCCTTCAACACCTCATACAGAGGAAAGGTGTAAAAGGTCCTATCTCATCACTTCTCAGTGAGGGAAGCCAAGATACTAAGTTGCCCTTTTAGGGTGCTCCGGAAGAAC
>JANHGB010009105.1:13594-24747 GCA_026283785.1 Coracopsis vasa
GCCCTTTTAGGGTTTTTTGCACTTGTTTTGGGTTGTCTGTTTGTTTTTTCCTTCCCCCATCATGACTGGTTTCAGGGTCTGATGAATCTCAAAAAGAAAGAAAGATACAGACATTGATTCAGGTACCCAGTGCTCAGACACTGCAAATAAATTGCCCAGCTCCTCTCTGTAATTAAGCTCAGGAAAGCAGCCAATTTGTTAAATGAAAGGTTTAAGAAGTCTTATGAGTAAAGACAGCCTAGGCTTTTCCCTCTAATCTATATTAGCACTTTCATTTCATTTCTCTTATCTACCTCAACCCTTCATTTCAGAATTGGTCAAGTTTCAACCAAGTAGGTTCATTATCACATGGAAACCCCACATGCCAGACTAGTGCTATAGCCTGCACTAGCGCTCTTAAAAATAACAACTACAGCAGGAAAGAGCTGCCACATCCCCAGCACGGGCCAGCCCAGACTTCCCTGTCACTCCACATTGCCATGGCTATGAGTGATGCTCAGACACCAGCCCTGCCACGGAGATGAGATTGCCACGACATCAAGGCAAGCAGGAGGCTATGCTGGGCAAGTGACACACTCCAAGTCTGAATGTCATCTGTTTAATTAATAAGGTAATACAATGTATCCACTTACAGGTAATGCAGAACTTTAGTAGCATTTCAGCTGAATTAAATTTAGGAGAGGTTTTAATCTAGCTTTAAGAACAAATGGCAAAATTCAAGATCTTGTTAACAAAACAAAATACAGACAAAATATATTAGATTTCTATTGCTATAACAATAAAGTGAGAACAATTATTATGCACTAAACATAAGTAAAAACCAAGCGAGGATCCCTTAACTACTACTAATTCTATATTAACTGCGTATTACTGCTTCCTAAAAATGAGAAAGATAAAGGCTTCCCAAGAGGCAATTATAGTGCAAGAGAAACCAAGCAAGAAGCAAACTCCTCTGTATCAGGATTTTTAATACTGGAGATTTGTCCATGACTGGGGGTGTACAGGACTCAGCCTTCATGATCCACATGCACCCTTAAGCAGGACCCATCAACTCCCCACATTTAACCAGGTGCCTGGCAGTACCATGATACTCATCTCATCTCATGCTATTAAGTTGTTGTGAAGACACCATTCATGCTTCCGATTCCCCATTAGCATCAGCTAATAATCTTCTGCTGGCTGGTTTTCAAAGAGCTCTAGAAGGATTTAAGAGTAAGAAGGGTATAAGAAGGCATTTCTGCTATAAGGACAAGGCAAGAGAGAAAAGCTGCTTGCTTTTGCAGTCAAAGGAAGAAGTTCAGCCTATGGCTTTTGTATGCCTCAGATAACCAGGGAACCAGAAAATGAAACCCCAAAACCACTACTTTAAGTGTAATCATTTGAGGATCTATCTTGTTATTTCTGAGACACAACTTGCTTGGAATTAACAAGAGCAATAAAGCATTAAAAAGCAGACACAACCACAAGTTCCCCTGTTCCCACCCTCCTCTCCCTCAAGTGTTAAGCAAGCTCTCTGCTTACAATCACAGCTGGGTCCCTGCTGCTTCCCTGGAAGCCCACAGCACAGCCCCTACATTTCTCAGCTGCTTTCCCGTGTTGTTCAAACACAGACGATTGGAGCAGAGGTTCAGGCAAGGGCGCAGAAATTGTTCATCCTGGGCAAAGCTGTGTGGAGCTGGGTCCCAGTGCCAGGGCTGGGGGAAGCCCTGCCGCAGAGCCCAGCCGGTGCTGCCGCAGCACGCAGATGGTGGGGTTGGCATGGATGAGGGCAGACACAGTGAGTTCCAGCCTGATCTCACCCCATCAGTTTGCTCTGACTGAGACAGAACTGCTGTTATCTTTGACCCTACTCTCCCTCAAGGATGCAATCAAAGCACTTCTGAAATGCTGCTGCTTCTGCAACAGTAAATCCACAGTGGCGAAATCAGTCCCATAGACCACAGAGGCTGAGCAAAAGCTAAACACATTTAGTAATCACCATGTTTATAGGGCTGTATATTCCAGGCTTTGCATTGGTGTGACACTCAATACATGTGTTTACCACTTGGCAAGGAAGGTAGAGGTGGCAGAGAAAGATTAACACCAAGGCTAGCAGGAAGCCAATGACACAGTGAATGTCCAGCTGCCCACCCTCTATTGTAGCAACAAGACTATCCTTACCCTCAGGTAAAGTTTTGCTTCAGCTCCTGCTTCAGCTTAACTTCATATGAGCCTTCAAAACAGTTTTCTTTAAAAATCCTTACATCTACCAAAAAAATACTGCAGACAAAAAGGGTACAAGACCCGCAAACCAATACACTTCCTTCTGAGGGTGGTGTGAGGATACCTGGGCTTGAGAAGTGGAGATTTCTGATTTGTGCCCTTCCTCCTGTCTCTTCTGTCTCAGTCCTCGAGGACTGAGAATCAAAGCATGGCTGGGTCACTGCCTGAGAAGGAAACAGCCTCCAGGGAGGTCCGGAGTTCCTCCATACAGCAGCAAAGCTGTGCAGGATGGATTAGAAAGGGAGAAAAATTTAATTTTTATTTAGTTTTGCTATTGTGAAGATACTCAAAATATTTTCAAAATAAAGAAAGCAGGACTGAGGAGAAAATTCCTCACAGCACTTGTTGAGGCACTGCTTTTTTCTAGATCCAGAATGCGACGGAGTCAGGTCAGGACCACAGGTCTTTGCTCTTGTACGAGCTTCTCAAATTCACAGGAAAACACATTTCACTGCTGCTCACTGAATCACCTGTTGCACACGAGTGTGACTGTAACTGAGCCACTGACAAACTACAAACATTTCTCACAATTCAGTAGTCCTGTAAGGGCTGACTTTTCTCTTCAAGCATCTGAGAAGAAGAAAACCAAGTCAGCTCCAGCTCACAAATCCACTCCTCAAATACCAGCAAACTGGAGGAGACTCAGGCACTGGTGAGGTTTTGTTATTTACCCTGAGAAAGTAGGTGTACAACTCTGTAAAGGCAGGAGCCAAGGACCACGATCCCTTTGCCTGTTGGGCTGCAGGCACTGGCTGGTTGCAGCTTCACACTGGTGATGCAGCATGCAGATTTGGCTGGGGAGAGGACAGAGCTGCCTGCATCCATCCGCACAGCCAGGCAGAGCTTGCTTTACTTCCTCAAAACCACTAAGGATTAGGTTTTACAGATTGGGCTGTGGTGGCATAAAGCATCCTTCCTCTGCAGGGGATGCTCTCCTAAGCAGACCCACCTAATTGGGACCTACCAGGTCTGGGTGAGATGATCCTTGCTGGTCATAAGAAAGGGGAGACTCAGACGTAACATGGGGACAGCTCCACAGCCTATTTCCACCAGCAATGGAGAGAGAATCATGCTCGGCAGGTGCAAAACTTCTTTCTGCCTTTATTCATTCTGCTTGCTCTTATGGCAATTCTTAGAGCCAATTTTTCTATAAGTAATTAAGTTTTTGCCTGTCTCAAGGGCTCTGTCTCATGGGCAGCTTGCAACTGTTGGAGTATTTAGTTTACAGGCATTTTAAGCTAAAGTTGAATACAAAGACATCCTTGTCTTACTTACGTATGGAGAAGCCCTAGTCAACCATGCAACACAAAGTTGCTTAGGATCCTAAATAGTGTGTGTTAACATGTCAATAAATAAATAGGTAACTTGTAAAGATCCTACCCCAAAGTGATATTAGCAAAGAAACTGAGACCTTACCCAGAAGAAAAGCAAATATTGTTTGAATAGGTCAACGAGGAAAGTAGGAATCTTTGTACTCAGAAGCCAGGGTCTGGCACAGGGACACCGGCATGTCCTGATGCTGATGCATGAACACCTCTGCTCACACAGCCCAGGCTAAAATCAAGACAAAGCTGTGAAGAAAATGACATGAATGTTACACCTGAGTAATGTTTTAAACATAACTTAAATACTATTTAACCAGTATAAATATCTCTCATACCTACTGACAGACATATTTTCTTATGCTGCATTTTCAGGGTATGAACACACTCAAACTGTGCCCCAAGATATTCATGCAGCTCCCATTTAAGATCATGGCACAAGAGAGAAAAATCAACAGAGATTTTTTTTTTCCTTTGAAGCTATCAACAATTCAGTTTATCAGCCTGGGAAATGAAACCCCAGTAATTCACGTTATCCCAATGTCACTGATATATAAACTATGGGTACGACACCAGGTGTGGAGGTGCTACAAGCATTAGAGATGTACCAATCCTTAAAGCTATTTGTCTCCAAAAACTATGAGAAAGGTCCTGGCAACAAAATCAGAAAAATACAGGAGGGAAAAAATGGGGCAAACAAAATACTAATGGGTTTCTTAAGTGGAGCTGGGGTGAAAACCAAAGCTCAACTATCGAACAGTGGAAGCTGGGTATAATTTTCTGAAGCCTCTGCTAAGGTTACCACAGCAGTGTCCTTCACTGTATAAAGTCACTGTTTATGAGTAATGAGCCCTTACAGAGCTTAATCCAAAGGTTCCTGATGTCAGGAGGAAAAGCTCCCTTTGCCTTGTTGGGCTTTGGCACAAGTCCTTACTCAGTAGCTGGCTGCACGTACTGACATGGACCACGGCACTTGGGATGGGGAAGCACACCACGGCTCCGCTCTCCCTGTCAGAAGGCCGGCATTGCTGGATGCAGCCACTCTCAGCAGTGGTGGAGGGCAAACACATGGGCAAACTCCTTGAAAAGAGAGGATCATTAGTCTATCCAGCACCCGCATTCCCTGTGACATTAAACAGAAGTTGAAAGAAGCAGGGTGTATGCTGTAGTCTCAGTCCAAGGTGGGAAAGGCAGCATGAAATGGTGTCACCCTGCAGTCTTGAATAGACTTCCTCAGGCTTTGCTGCACTGAATCAGCACAGGAACCTGCAAATCACAGTGGGCTAGAAATTTCCAGCACAATAAAACTGTTCTGAGTACTACTGGAGCTTTCCTGAAAAAGAAAATAAACACAGAGATGGAAATAACTGGAATCCACATGCTTAGCATTGCTGGAGTGCATTTTTCAGTTATCCCAGGCTGGCGTGAGCCCTAAACCCCATCCAGACAGCTAAAGCTCTGAAATCACTCCTGCCATAGGCAGGTGTGAGGCTCCTGCGGTCTCAAACGCCAGCAGGGCCTCTGCTATCAGCAGTGAAACTCACCAAGTGCGCAGGCAGTGATTGTGCACCGGTACCCATCCCGGCACGCAGGGGGCTCCGGAGGAGTCCGTGTGACACAGCCCAGGACCCCGGCACCCCCTGTCTCTGAGTGGGGCACCGGGGATAAAGCCCCTGTCAGGCGGCAGCACCAGGTACTGCAGGAGAAGTCCTGGCAATGCCTGCTGGTTGTGCACTGCCCAAAGGTGCTCCCCCTTCCTGCCTGCTGATTGCCTCTGGAATGGGGCCAGTAAGTTATCTACCTGCCTCTCCTTCAGCTGCGTCAAACAGGGAGCTCTTACTGTTAACTCTCTGCTTTTCATTTCTGTGTTTTAAAGTCAAAGCTTTCGAAAACCACCATGAACCTGCATTCCATGTACAAGGGGAGAGCCCACGTTGCAGATTTCTCCCCCAAACCAGTTACCTGCACAGTACCCATTGCTGTGGCTGCTGTTGCTAATGACACCAGTTCCAAAAGGCACCCGAGAGATGAGCAGTTCCATGTGGCAGCTCCACAAAAAGTCACAGCTCGTGTCAGGTGATGAGCAGCCCTGAAACGCAGAGAGAATGTGACATGTCCCTGATGGCTCAGTGTTTGCTGGTGATCAGTACCTGGATGGGGTTTTTGTCTCATGATACACAAACAGCTGTGAGCACCACCAAAAGAGCAGAGCTGTTCTGCTTCCCTCAACCCCCCAAGAGCTCTCCATTGCACCAGCCCCGCAGCTCCCCTTGCTGCAAGCTATGAGGAGCACGATGTCTGTGAGCCCCAGTGAAGCTCATCCCGGGCTCAGCACTGCTCCTGCAGGTGTCCCCACACTTGTTCGGGGTAACCCTGGCCCCAGCTGAGCCCCACACAAGTACCTGGTCTAGGGCAAGGTCACACCAGGGGTTCCAAAGCACATGCCCAGCAGGTGGGGTTAGGCAGGTTTCTCTGCTCTTCAAAGTATTTCAGCTTCTGCTTCCCTAAGGGAAAGAGAGATGATGTAAATAAACCACATTTCTTCTTGTGCTTTGGCCAGTCCTTCCTTTCAGAGAGCTCTGTCAGGGTGGGTAATTTCCAAGCTGCTTAAAACTGGATGACTCCTATCTTCTGATAACTCACCACCTTCTTTAAAAACAAACAAACAAAACCTCTCCACCCAAAATCTACGGCAGATCTAATTATAAATAGTGCAAAGTTTATTTAGTCATATTTTCCATTGTGGGAAGCAGAGGAAAGCTCTGAAAGAAGGCCTGGGGTGCAGTGTCTGGTTTACCAGCATATTCTGGCTACTTGTTACAACTTAACAATTTAGCATCTTTTGCCTACCTGACATTTTCCAATTTGTCCAAAAGCCAGTCACATTGCAGTGATTTAAATAAACTGCACTTTGTGACAGCAGGCCCAGACACTCAGAGCACAGCAGTTTTCCCTATTATACCATTTTTGGCTAGAGGAAGAAAAAGAGATCTTTATGTAGAGATGGCAATAGCAGCTCATATCTGGGATATATCAGCAGCTCCTTCTCCCAGGGTGTGATTCGTGGAGGAGGCTGCACGGCTGTTTGAGTCCCCAGCTCCCTTTGCAGCCACCAGCAGCACCTCCAGCCCATGCCACAAGTACCACAGGCCAGGGGAAGAGCATGGCTGAAACCAAAAGGGCTTTTCATGAGAACCCAGTCCAGGAGAGTGAAACACTGGTGTCAGCGGCACTCATCACACGTGCCCTGCATAGACACTGCAAAACAGGCTGATAAACATGGGCTTTGGGTACTTGCTGAGCATTAATTTCCCATGATGGCACCTGAGGACACAGCAGCCTCACTGGCAGCCCTCTGGCTCACCTGCGGGAGCTCCATGAGGAGGAGAGCTGGGCTGGCATCACACCTTGGCACACTGGCCCAGGAGCGGGGGTGCCCAGCCATCCTGCTGTGCCCAGGGCTGCCTGTTGCTGCTGAACAGCCCCCTTCCGCTGACAGAGATAAAGCTAGACTGCCCTCTGCTTGCTGTGCCCCTCCTTACATACTTACTGCACAGCAGAGCTCTGGAAAAGCAGAAGCAGGGTGGCAGCAGATTGGTACACAAGGGCCTGGGCACAGCAGGACAGCCCCAGCTGGGACATGCTCAGGGCAGAAAAAAGGAGGCACGTTATTCCTGCACTCTGTGATAGCTGTATTACAGTGCTGGGAGCAGGGAAGGTCTCTGAGATAAAAATACACAGGGTAGCAGAAAGCCATAAGCCAGGAAAGTCAGCAGGTCCCCAGGAGCATGGTGCAGCATCTTCCCTCCTATGCACCCAGGGAGCAAAACAGCTCATGAGGGGTTCAGGAGGTGATTAACCAAGTAATTACTGTTGTAGGGAAGGACAACAGGCAAGTGCAATGATTTATCAAACCCATCATGGCTGCTGCAGTCAGCAGAGGAGGGAGGCAGCTGCGCATCCCCTCAGCACAGAGGATAACAGAGCAGGGGCAGCATCCTTTCACCAGGAGCGCATCTTGCAGCCAATTAAACTGTAAGACTTCACAATGCAATTCATTGCCTTCTTTAATTTTAACTATGGAACATTTAGACTAAAGCAGAAAGGAAGGTGTCAGGATAATGTAAAATTTGGTTATTTTTTGTTGTCGTTGTTTTCCATTTCCCACTGAACCAGGGGCTGCTGCACTGACTATTGACAGATCCTGAGGACAGCGAGCCTTTGCTTCCAATGCAGGCACTACTCAAACCCAAATTAGCAGTGGGCCCACCCTTCCAGAAGGACCAGCAAAAGCAGGGTGGGATATACACCTGCACAGAGGCTGCTCCGAGCAACAATCACACACTCGCTGCTCCAAGACATCAGGAAACACTGCATCTAGAATTCTCTGCCAGTCAAGATTTACAGAGAGCATCCTGCCTTCTTTGCAAGCAATCCATTGCGTCTTCATCTACTATAGTCCAAATTTTGTGAAGCTGTTCACAAAGACAAAACATCACTTATGGAAAAGACCACACCAGAAAGATCTGGTATAATGAAAAGTTACTGGCAGAAAATAAAGCTGACAGAAGTAAACAGAAAAGTTATTTAAAAGCAAGTATCCCTTTGTACTACTGGGAAAAACTCTGAAAAAAAGTCCCAAATCTCATCTATTTATGAAAGCATCAGGAAAATTACTGCAAAGCACGTTATCTTAAAGCACATCAATGAATATAACCAGAAGCAAAGACAAAACAAGCAGACTGGGATAGTGGAGTGCATGTGAGGGCACAGAAACTTTTCTGTGTGCTCAGGAGAAACACCATAGTTGCAACTGGAAGGGCAACTACATTTGAGCAAACTAAAGTTAGGCTATCCAGAGCCAACAGCAGCTCCTTGGATTTAGCACTGGAAGGAAGCCAGACATGGGGGATAGCTCACCATCAGCAGCACTGCCTATAACAAGGCCCATCACCTGCCATTCCTGGTAAGCGTCGGATAATCCACTAGTAAACATACAGAAGAATAACTACATGTGAGATGTTCACAAAGAAATGTTATCAAGTTTATCAAGACTTCAAATGAAAATAGCTCTCAAAGAAATATTAGGACATTTTGCTCATAACATCCTTGGTGAGACAAAGCAGGTAGGCAGAAACTACCCTCCAGAACCTCCACACTGATCTGCATCAGGTAGGGACAATCCAAACCTTCCTGGCCCTAAATCCTGCCCTTTTGCAGGTCAGTTACACAACATTTGCCTGTGTGTGTCAGTGAGTATAAGTGCACATGCAGATATCCCACTGGAGTTGCACCAAATCCCAAATTTATTGGACCATTTTGATACAGAAATTATTCTTTAAATCTACCCCCCTCCCCATTTTTATATGGCTATTATGTGACTTTGGCAAGAAGGGGGCAGAAAGAGGATGTGGTGCTGAATAGCCAGATTGCTCACTGGCATTCTCCATCTTCCTGCTGATTTTGTTACACTACTTTGGCTGGAACAGACCAAGTTCTGAATTGCAACGAAATTAAGCAAAATTGTTTCATTTCCAAGCAGCCTGGCAGCAATACCCAGTAAGCATGGGCGAGATCCAGGGAACTGATGAGACATGAAATTCTTAATGAGTTTTAGCAACTAGTTTCCTTACAGCTTATTAAACATCCACAACCTGCCTTTCAGCTACACCAAATTATGGAAACGATGCTTTCCAGGTCATTCTTAAATGCTATTATTCATGCACTGAAGCTTTAATAACAACTATGGATACATATGGTACTAGGAAAGGTATGAAAAACAGTGAGTTTGCAGCAAGACTCCTATGCAAATCCTCTTTAGAAAAAGAAAAAATGAACTGCATCTGATCAGCATCATTAAGGTAAATGTCTAAATCAGTTTATTAATTAGCTAAGCATCCAGGACTGTTACCAGGCTGGTATACAGTTAGTTTTATGGGAATTTGGGACACTTTCTTTTGCTAATAATACCTTCATGTTTCAAAGTCATTCTACTTCCTCCCTACCTTTTATAGGAGCCTGAAGGAGGAGAAACTCTATGGAAATGTAAGGCTCTATGTCAATATCTTGCCGTTTCAGAGGGATTAAGGATACCACCCAGCAGGCCTGTTGCCAAACACAGTTACTGTGATTGCGTATCAATCAAGCCACATGAACTTTTCTGTTAAAGCCATTTACATTCATAAAGCTGTCTCTCAACTGTCTGGGGGGAAAGACAAAAAATCCCAGCCCCCAAAACAGCCCTGTCACTAATAGAAAGTTAGAGAAAAAAGTAAACACATGCTTGTAATCAAGTGGGAAAGGGCATATCAGAAGAGGGATTAAAACATGGCATGTGCCTTTTTTCCTGCTGTTGCACTTGGCAGTGCTGCATAACCCTGCTGCCTGAAATAAAGCATCGTTTTGGTGCTACATGTAAAGAATATGTTATTATGGACAGCTGCACCACTCCTTCAGGCACCTGTGTTCAGAGCAAACAGAACCCATCTGCCCCACCAGGGACACAGTGTTTGCTTTTCTATGAGCCATCTCACATTGGGGACCAGGCAGCAGTTAGGAGATGCCCATCCAGGACCATGCACAAACACAAGTGGTCCAACACCCAGCCCTGTGGTAAAGGCTGCAACATCCTGATGTTAGGTAGACAGGCAGGTAAAGCTGAGCAGTGGTTCCCTTGTAAAGCAGGAATTACATGCTCGGTTTAAACCGGGATATAATGAAACTTGGTATTCAAATCTTACAGAGACTATTTGCTGAAAGTTACTGGTGTTTAAGTTACAGGTTTGAGCTACCTGCACTTGCTGTCCCTGCAGCCACAGCAGCTGGATCCCACCCAGATATGCCCACCAACATCAGTTCTGGACCAACAGTTTGGCTTCAGTTATCCATATACCAAAGCTACCCCTCCCGGGAACATGTGCTAATTTCCCAGTTCTCACTGTCACCTCAGAAGGCAGGTGAGAACTACACAACCCTTGCATTCCCAAAAAGTAAGTATTTCTACCACTGCCTTCCCAGCACAAAGTAAAGGCTGACCCATCACCTGCTCCCTTAGCTTGCCAAGGGATGACAAATCCACTTCATGCATATGATTTCTAAGGAACACCTTTCATGTGCTCTCCCCTTTTACAAGGGGAGGGCCTGGTCACCCAGCTGCAGCCCCCTGGCTGCAAGGCCATTTCTCAGCTATTACCATGTGGTGGCACATAAGAGCGGGCAGTTTAACTTTTCTTGACAAGATAGAAATTGTATATACACAGGAACATTGAAAGATATTAAGTCTCTCATCTGCCCCCCCTAGACTTTTCTGCTGTAGACAACAATAGTAATTCAGGACTCCAGTGTTTTCCTTTGTAATTTGTGTCTGTTATTTTGGATCCTGTGCCTTTCTAGTTGCTTCCTTAACATAATATTTTCTGAAAAATAAGGCTAAAAAATAAATAAACCAAAAATGGTTACATGCCTATCCTTTCTGAAATTAGTTGCTGTCATAAATTACCTACTATAATAGTTCAGAACTTGTTTACTTTTTATTAAGGAGCCCCCTAAAGGCATTTTAGTAGCTATGGA
>JANHGB010009108.1:0-28409 GCA_026283785.1 Coracopsis vasa
GGTCTGCTCCGTTTTCTGCTCTGAAGTTTACCGGAGAGCGAGGAAAGCGCCCTTGAGGATGCCGAGCTCTAGGGATGGCTTTGAGTGCTGGGGCTCTGCTCCATACAGTGAGCAAGCATCGTCAAAGGGAAAGAAGGGATGGATGGAGAGGACGCGGAGCTCGGAGAGGCGAAGCATCAAGGCGACTCCTGTTTGGTTTTGTCGTTTGGGAGGGCTCGGTGGGTGCCTGGTGGCCACGGAAACACAGCCCAGCGCAGAGCTGAAGGGAGACCTCCTGTATGGACCCCGCAAAGCGGGGCCGAGCTGGGCTCCCTCCCCTTGGGGGTTCTCCGTGTGCCCGGGGCTCTCGGAGCCCTCCCGAGCAGCGGTACACACCGAGCAGAACTTCCGCCCCCCCAGGGCCCGCGGCTGCCCCCTGGCGCCCACCGCCGCACACTGCACTCCTCACCCTTCGGGCCGCGGCTCCATCCGCGGCGGACAAGCGCTTTCCCCTTTGTGGGGCATGAGCTGCGTTCGCCGCTGCTTCTGAGCTCCGTTGAGCTTCCCGTCAAACCTGTGTGCTCCGCTAGCTGCTGTGTGCGGCGTGGAAGGGGTGCATTCACCCTAGAGACACCCGCTGGCAGAGACAGGGCCAGAAGAGGAGGGGGACCAGCTCCTTACAAAACCCCACCAAACCAAACCAAACCGCACCAAACCAAACCGCTTACTATCCAGGAAACTGAGTATTTCCCCCTTCACTGTAGTGGCATTACCCTTCTTTTGACATTAGACTCTTGCCTTCAAGTTGCAGGGAGGAGGCAAAGATTGAGGAGCTGCAGTAGGACCGCAGCAGAAGTTTGTTTTGGGACACTTTCAGGCATATTTTTTCAGCAGAACAAAAAGTACTGAGTTATTAAGCAATAGCCTACAGGTTTCTGCGGACCAGACAGCTTTGATTCTTTCACTGGATCCATTATTTATTACTCTGGATTGAACCATCTGCCCTCAAGCACATTTCATTCTGTTTATTTATGCCACAAGCACCACTAATAGAGCATCTCAGGAAGAAATACTGTAACTCAGCACCAAGTGAGGGTGTCTTCAACTTGAAGGCTCAAAATGCATAGCAAATATTAGTTTAACCTCCCAACACGTGTGTAATGTAGTCTCCTATGTCTCGTTTCATAGCAAAGGAAACTGAGGCAAAGCAAACTTCTGCAACTTGCTAGAAGGCATCAAAGAAATAGAAGGTAAAAAATGTTTTTAGATTTCCTTTGATTAACCAATGAGCAAAACTCTTCCTGCAGAAACAATACCAAAGGAACAGACAATAAAGACTCAAACCAGATTAAAAATGGACCGAAATGGCCTTGCTCATGCATATTTTGTTGTTTTCTACGAAACTGCAGCAAAACAGTCCAGGAAATAGGAAATCCTCTCTATTTGTTTTAATTCTCAGCTGCAGATACATTACACTTGATTTTTTTTTTTTAACTAAAGAGAAGTAAAACACATTTCTCCCCCCTCCAACCTTTCAGCATCCATTAAACCTTCCCAGGCCACTCAGAGATCTCCCTTGACAACCCACTCATCATCTACTGCAACGTTCTCATAAACCACAAAGATGCCATTCACACTTCAGCTAATCCATCTCCCCCAAAGGCAAGCAGAGAGTAGAGTGAAGCCCCTTGAGTCAGGACTTTGCCGGTTTAAAGGAAAAAAGAGGTTTCTCTTCCTGCCAGCGTGTGATGCTGGTAAGCAAAATGGATTAAATCAATGGTGATGCTCACCACCTCAATTGTGCTGTTACTCTATAAACATATATTTTAACCCTGAAGTCCAGTTTAACAACACTGTTTCTTTGTAGGAATTAAGCCCCATAGAAATAAGCCCCTGCAAAAGCATATATCACCTTTACTGGAGCCAGAACAACTGGCTCCCACACAGAAGTCAGCAACACACCTGCATCCAAGATCTTCAGAATCCCAGCACATCCCTGAGCCACTTCTGCAACAGTTATTAAATACCAAAATGATGCTTTCCCAACACCAATACTATGCAACCTGCAGCCTTCATGCAGCCCATACAGTAAATTCATCCACTTCACAGTTTCCTTCCAGCAGGGTTCATGTTGCTGAACACAAGCCAGGAGTGTCGCAGCTTGGATCAGTTGTCTCAATAGCAGCAGTAATCCTTTCCCAACCAACGTTTTCCCAGAGCCCTTCTGCCTTGCATGCCAACATGCAGGAATGCACTAACTCCAAGAGAGAGATGGGTTTAGTTGTTCACATCCAGTGCATACATGGACAGCAACTCCTGAGCTCCTTGAGAAGTGTTCTTGGTATAATGGGGAGGAGCTTTCTGTGCATCAAAACTAGAGTTAAACCATGGCCCTTTGAGATGCCTTGTCCACGTGGATTCCACACATGCCCCAGGAATGTATGACTGGATTCTTTGAAGAGACAAAGCCATTGAAGCTCAGCATTAACTTTTGCATACCTTCCTTCCTGTTGCAAGAAAAAAAGTATAACCTACACTTAAGAGCAAGAATCTCAGGAGTAACTTCCTGACCAGAACAGATGGAAGGCAGGACACACAGCACATATGGATAACAAGTCTTGAAGAACCACAGCTACCATAAGGTAAATACCCACCTTCCAACCCCCACCAATATCCACACAACTTCAGTTTGGGGGTTTGCAAGCACTTATGTCAGTAACAGAAAATTGATGAAGGTTGTCTAAAAAGAAAGGATTCCATACTGCCACTCATTATTTACATTTGGCCCATGAGCCTAAGAGAAAACTGCTGCTTCCCCCTGCACCCTCCCACCCCCCTTCTTGCTGTAGGAACATCTGCCAGGCAGGCAGTGAAGGAATAAGTGTGGGCAGAGCAAGACCCAACCCACTCAGAAAGATCCTTCTTGGCTTGAGCACTCAAGAGGCACTTAGTGAGATATTTGTTATTCATTCAGCAAACACCATGAAGAGTCTTGAAATACATTTGAACAACTGTTTCCAGTCACAATAAAAAGTCAATCTCACAGCATTCAACATACAAGATATGGGCTACCGGAATACTGCGTCCAGCTCTGCGGCCCCCAACAGAAGAAGGACGTGGACCTGTTGAAGCAAGTCCAGAGGAGGCCATGAAGATGCTTCATAGCAGAGGTCTGGAGCAGCTCTGCTCTGGAGTCAGGCTGAGAGAGCTGGGCTTGTTCAGCCTGCAGAAGAGAAGGTTCTGGGGACACCTTATTGAGGCCTTTCAAAACCTTCAGGGTGTCTACAGGAGAGCTGCTGAGGGACTTTTTACAAGAGCCTGTAGGGACAGGACAAGGGGGAATGGCTTTAAACTGACAGAGGGGAGACTGAGGTGAGATCTCAGGCAGTTCTTCCCTGTGAGAGTGCTGAGGCGCTGGCACAGGGTGCTCAGAGAAGCTGTGGCTGCCCCATCCTTGGCAGTGTTCAAGGCCAGGTTGGATGAGGCTTGGAGCAACCTGGTCTAGTGGAAGGTGTCCCTGCCCATGGCAGGGGTTGGAACTGGATGAGCTTTAAGGTCCTTTTCAAACCAAACCAGTCTGGGATTCTATGAAAACAGTGTCATTAAACACACTTAAAGAATCACATACAGTAGAGTATTTAAGATGAAAATTAAAGGCACTTACCCACTCGTGATATCATCAGCTCTGATATTCTTGCCCAGCACATCCCCATCACTCATATAGCCGGTGGCATCCATGGCAATGCCTTCCAGATCAATTTCATCACCTCCCTTGTCCGAGATGTCCACGTGGCAGACACTGCTGCCGCGAGACGCCAGCTGCCTCCGCAGCGGTGCCGAATACATGTAACGTCCTGATTCCGTGTTGATGAAGCGGCTGGCATTCCCTCGTGGAGGATACCCATTTCCCATCGATGGAGCGTCGCCTGCCTGCAGGCGAGGGCTGGATTGCCCAAGTCTCCATGATAAAGGGGTCGGTCGTCCTGTCAAGCTGAGGATGCTGCGGCCGCTGATTTCAGTGGTGACGTTGGTGTCAAATGTAGTTTCCAATGTGCTTAAAGAGAGAAATGCACTCAGTTGAGTGTGGCCTGCTGTATGGTTTCAGGGGATTGCTAGACCTTACATCCTGAACATTCACCAAGTTACAGATAGTGAGTAACAGCACTGACAGAACTTACCTGCCACAACACCTTGAGACAGGTCCATTTCTCCAACACTGCTATTACATAATGCTACTCTTGCACCCAGGCCACCAAGTGTTCATCATATATATATTTCTCTGCCCGTGGCAGGGGGTTTAAAATTATATGACCTTAAGATCCTTTCCAAACCTAACTATTCTATGATTCTGTGATTCTATTCTATGAGAGTTCAGCTGATATATACAGATTGTAGGACTGCTTAGTTGCAGCTAATCCATAGCTGCACCTTCTCATACCCACATGAACTTTGCTTCTCCTTCCCTGCTCAACCAACACAGCATTACTTTTTATTTTACTGTGGATATTTGCTAAAATAAGCAGCATTGTACTATTTGCAATATAATGTTACATATAAACTGTAAGATACAGTTTATATGTATTTACATATTACATATAAAACCCTATGTATCCTCCAGTTAGAGTAATTAAATCATAGTGAGCTGTCACATTAATTGAAAGTTCAAAAGAAAAATAGCATTGGGAGTTCATCTTTGCAAGCCGTGCCTCAATTTTAGATACAAAGCTCAAACACAAAGTGTTTCCCCCCATGAACTTATTTGGGGCTTTAGTCTACATGGCACTGAGCTCCAAGTAGGACACCGACCTCACTAGGGGCTAAAGAACTTATTCTCCCAAGCTTCAACACTGAAAAGATCTAAGTCACAGAATGTTTAAATGTAATAACAGTCTTTGTTTATTTAGAGCATATTTTAAATCTAGCTGAAGATTTCCAAACGCTGCTTTACAAAAAAAAAGCAGTTCTATACATGGATGACTAATAATATTAGAGAAGTTTGTGCAAAGATCGGTCAGGAATTCAAGTTATGCACTTTATCAAGTGGGTCAAGCACAGTTCACCTGCTTATTTAAACAAAATATTACACATTAGGGGGCAGGGGTGTAATGCACTGAAGTTGTTAAAGAGTAAGAAACATTTGAAACTGTAACCTATATTCAAACATCACTCAACACATTTAACAAGCACTGATCATTCCTCACCTTTAATTCTATAGACAACCTGCCACCATCAATTACTCAGAATACATCTCACTAAACACTGAACATGACTCAGAATCTGTGCTTTAAAGACCAAAAGCACAAGATCAATATTATTCACTGTCTGTGGTGATCATTTTTCAAGGATGCATCCCACCCAGACCTAAGAGATAAAATAAGACCCCAGTGATTTCCATGATCTTCTTATAAGCAAAGCCATGCCATTACCTGTGAGTGACTTGGGTTCCTCTCAAACTGGACATGGTTTCCTCTAAGTTCTGTCGGAGATCAGCGATGTTTTTCACAGTTCGTAACCGCCGAGTTTCTGCATCCTCTCCTACAGGGAAAATAAGCCATGAGAAAGGATGAGGCAGGAAATAGCACACACCTGAGCCATTACCTCTCCCTCAATCTGGCTCAGACACGTTTTTTCCTCTGACTTCCTATTCTTTAATGCTCTAAACTGATGATGATGATGGACAATCCATTCCCTAAGGCCAGCACCTGCTGTTGCTGCAGCGAGGCTAAGAACGAGCTCTGTACTCTTAACTTCATTTTACAGGCTGCCTTTGCACTAGAGCTTTCTGTGCTGTCATTTCCCCATATGACCCAATTTAAATTCTGGTTAACTTTCAACCTCATTAGAAGATCTGCTCCATCAATACCATCCTTTCCATCTTTTGTATCGACACAATTAACATCAACCCGACACAGCCAATCTCTCCAGTGCTGTATTTCCACTAGATCTTCTTTATCCAATTTAAATGGATATCATTTCTACCACAAGAGCTTTCCAATAAGCTAAATCGTGTTCATTAGGTGCTCTGTGCTAAGCGATGTTTTACGTAAAATGGCAAAACTTTATGCTTGTCAACAACACAACACAGTTATCATTTACTTAAATGTTCTACATGACATGTAGTTGGGATAACTTTTGGCTTCCCCCACATTTAGAAATCCCATTCTTTAAATACTCTGTTCTAAAATACATTTAGCTACTGTTCTTTAAAAGTAGTTCATATTCATTGGAAAAAATCCTCATTGTGCCTCAGCATAATTTATTTTTATAAAATGAAGAATTTAATTAGTGCTTCAGCATAACTATTTACTTCCTCTCAGTTGTGAACTGAGAAATGTTTTGGATGCTACTTCAATTGAGCTATATGTAGATAAACCTTCAAAGAGGTTGAGGAGAAGTGGATTTCTAGGAATGCAAATAACATTCTTTATAAGCTGAAACAGAAAACCTCCAAAAAGCTGTCACAAAGCTTCTGCTGGACACAGAGAAAATTATTTCATTCTAAGGGGTTTACAACTTATGACCAAAGAAAATACTACAGCAAATTTAAAACTTGTAAGATTTTGTATCTGCCTTCTCTGCGTAAGTGATGCATTCTTAAGCTGCCAAGATATTGGTCACCCATACAACTGCTAGCTTAGACGGCCATCTATATCACACAAATCAGAAATTGTAAGGACCAGATAAATAATCATAGAATCACAGAATGGTTTGGGCTGGAAGGGACCTTAAAGCTCCCTGACACAGGCAGGGACACCTTCCACTAAACCAGGTTGCTCCAAGCCTCATCCAACCTGGCCTTGAACACTGCCAGGGACGGGGCAGCCACAGCTTCTCTGGGCAACCTGTGCCAGCTGCTGTTGGAACCTGCCCCATTATTTGCTTTAAATTTCATGTTTCTGAAAGATGACAGGTTGGTGGCACAATAAAACCAAGTCACAGCCTCTTGCCTGCAAAGCAGCAGTAGCACAAACAACTCATCAAAGTGCTGGAGCTCTCACTATGGGGGAACTACCTAGGGAGAGGAAGATAGACTTTAATGTTTGTATCATAATTAGCCTTTCTGAGATGAACAACAATGGCTCAACAATAGCTCAGGTAGTGTCCACATTAGTAATTTTTTTTTAACGGGTCTCTACTCCTCAGGAAATAATTTCCCTGAGATGCAATTCACTTAGGCCAAATGGTCCAACAATTAAGTTCTGGCTGGAGTGCAAGTAACTCCCTCGCAAGACCCATTCCTTTAGCCAGCAGGCCTCTGGGACAGAAAGCATTGTCCTCACTCATGGATCTAAAATTTTTTTAAGTAGAGAACATCAAATATTTATAGGCCTTTAGCCTAACAAAGGTCACAGTGCTCTTTTACAGATCATTACTCTCACAGATATGAAGGCAAATGGTAGATAACTTCTAAGAGAACATACATGAGACAAACTAAACCAGTTTCGAGATCACTCCTATGCCTAAATTGATACCAAATTTTTACTGAAATGGCATTTAATTGCTTAAATTGTAAGTATACTTATAAGACAGACATTGGATAGTGCCACTAGAACTTAATTGTTAAATTCTCTTCATGAGCAGGTAGCATCATTAAACTATTTAGCTTCCTTTCTTCCCTACCTGTGCTCTCTTTTGGTTCATATGTGCTTTGAAATTAAAAGCATCAACAGCTGCTATGTAAGGAGAGAAGAAATCTGTCCCTTATTTCTTCTAATTCATTTAGGTTGAGGGACCATTCTGTTTTGTATGCTCCTTTTTCCCTAAGATCCTTCTATGTACTGATGCTGTCAGAGGGGTTTGGCTGTATGCAGCTGGGTTCTGCATCTCCACTGTTTGAGGCTGTCAACCATCTTCCATTTTTTAGATACCAAAACTTACATATTCCACTTGAATAAAAAATCTCAAGGATTTTATCCCTTGTGCCATTTATTTGCCTTTTAAATATTTAATCAACCTAGGTATAAATTGTACACACAGATATGCTCATTTATGCATTCTCCTCACAAATGACTCTGCCTCTTGCCTTTGCCACCAGCATATGTGCACCCAGGTATAAACCCAGCACTGACAGAATATGTAATGCAGTATGAAATTAATTCAGTTGTGAAACTTTCAGCCACATGACTGTTCCAAGCAGGACAATCAGTTTCAAAACTCACATTAAACTGGAGGACACCAAGATTAAGTGGATGAAAAAACCTTGCTGATGAGAAATACTCCAATAGTATGCAGTAAGCAAAGTCATAGACTCTGAAATTGGAATAGGAGAAGGCTTGACTGTGACTAAACCCGTATGTTAGATCTTTAGCAGAACATGGTTGCTAAAAATTGTTTTGCTATATCAGTAAGTTTATAAATTATGCTTAAAAATTATTGCTAATCATCATATACTTTTTACAGGAGCATGAATTTAGATAAAGATATGAAGTACTTTCTAATTTAGGCTGGTAGTATTCTAATTACAATCAGTTTCAGCTTCTTTATGCTGGATATAGCAAATTGTAGTTGGATTTTGGTCTCCTATTGCTGCAAAGACAACTTCTGAAATTGATCAGATTTGTGTGACTGATACTGAGATTCCTCCAGACCTATAAATGAACCAATACATCAAGGAAATTAATGTAATCTCTTCTGTAAGCTCTAAGGCAAAGTTTTAAAAACAGAAAAGAAATGTCAAATGCTTGGGAATACTTAGGATCCTTCAAATAGCTCAATCCTGAAAAGGGGCTGAACACTTGCAAGAAAAACATTAAGTATCCAGCATTCCTAATGATTTCAAGAAATTTGGGGGGCACACCATTGTGCAGAACTTGAGCATCTATTATTCAGATTATTGAAATACGGTTTCCATTGCTGAAGAGCTGAAAGAAATATCGTAACTCATCACAACTAAAACGTTATGAATAAAACCAAATTAAATCCATCCCTAAAGAGGGAGCTCTTGACTTCAAACTTGCTTTGACCCATTATTTAACCAGACCACAGTCAGAAGCTCCTGTTGCAAGACATACCTGAGAGGTCTTCGAGAGCAGGCTGTCCAGTTTTGACATAAAGAGCAGAATCAGTGGTGACCCCTCCTGTGCTGGCCTCGGCTGTTACGTTCCCTTCATTGTCTGTCTGCGATCTGGAAGGCAAAAGAGATGTGCAGTCACCCTCCATCAAAAGTATCTCAAGTATAACAAGCAGGCAATTGCACCTGCCATGAGGCACTCTGTCCCTCTCTCCAGAATAGACCAGCAGACTAATTTTCCATAATTCATTAGTCCCATGTTGAATTATGTCCTAGAAATGGAAACAAGCACTCAGCTGTAAGAAATAAAAAATTCAGAGTCAGTAATAGCCTTCACAGCTTGTCAGACAGGGCTAAAGAGAACTGGATTTCCATCTAAATTTTAATTCTTAATAACATCAGTTGTGGCTAATCTGAGCTTGCACTGCATGAATATAAAGTGGGTGGTGGGTGATGGCATGTTACATGCCTGCTGGTTTCCCTTCAATAGCTAGCCATGTCATTTATTTGTATTTTAAAATAAATAACTGGGTAAAATCAACTTCAAACTCAAATTTCTTATCTGACATCATGGCTGTCAGTTAATGAAAGGTGATGTTTTAAGATCTTCTTGTCAGATTTGAGTAATACATCTTGCTTCCTTTCTTTTTACTAGTTGCACTCTGTTTTGCTCCTAGAGCCACATCAACAAACGGCTGGAAGTTCTCCTGTCCAAAAGTTAAGTGCTGTACAAAAGGGAAGACAAAGCAGGGAATTACTATTGCAGTATTCTTCATTTCAGGTGATGCTATAGGAAATGTAGAACAATTTCTCATATCTTTTATTCAACAAAAACAGATCTATACTCAAACTAAGATGAACACCAAGTAAAATGCTTTTTTTGTTGTTTTGGCAGGACATTAAAGTGATAAACCTCACAACCCAAAGTACCAGGAACACATTTTTGGAGGATATGAGGGATAAACAATATAGCAATCAGTTTGCAATCACAATTTTCTATTTAATTATGGACTACAATAGTACCATGGCACTGGCAATTATTAACTCAAAACAAATATCCAAAAATTACCAGTATTAGATCCCATCTTCAGACCAAAATGTAACAATAATGCTGATGTATGTTGCAAGGGCAAGGGAAATCAAAAGCATAGAATCCCAGAATGGTTTGGGTTGGGAGGGACCTTAAGCATCATCCAGTTCCAACCCCCTGCCACAGGCAGGGACACCTTCCACTAGACCAAGTTGCTCCAAGCCCCATCCAACCTGGCCTTGAACACTGCCAGGGATGGGGCAGCCACATGTACTATTAAGACAAGTTTTAGTCAGATGAACTTTTCCCAACTGGTTCTTTTTCATGTGTCAACCAATTGGCATTTTCTTCTATACATACAGGGTTAACACTCAAGGGATCAGAAGAATCAAGGGTCTCTTCCCATTCTGCACTTCTACATAGGTAAGAGCAGTACCAGCTCAAGAAGGTGTTAGCATTCTCATCTTAACTGTTAGTAGGATTGGATACAACAGTTATTTACCCTCCTACCTATCACAGCTTCTTACACATCTTAGTCTGATGGCCTTTGCCAACGGTTTTTGTGTAAATCATAGAACAGCTTGGGTTAGAAGGAACTTTAAAGATCATCAAGGTCCAACAACATATAAATTGTCAACTCTTAAAGCAAGAAACTTTTACAGAACTTGGCATGCCAGAGAGGCACTCTTCATCAGGGGCTGTAGCCATATAAAGGGGGATGGGTTCAAACTTAAACAGGGGAAGTTCAGGTTAGATATAAGGAAGAAGTTCTTTACTGTGAAGGTGGTGAGAGAAGTATTACATGCCTCATCCCTGGCAGTGTTCAAGGCCAGACTGGACAGAGCCTTGGGTGCCATGTTCTAGTGTGAGGCATCCCTGCCCAGGGCAGTGGGTTGGAACTAGATGATCTTAAGGTCCTTTCCAACCCAAACCATTATATGATTCTATGACTCATCTTGCTGTCTCAGCACCCCGCCAAAAATAATGTCCAAAATCAATCTCCCTATCCAAGCATCATGCTCAAAACAGGCCATTGGAGAAGTTCACCGTACCTGTACATGAAGGGAGCTACCGTAGCAGTGTTCGGGTGGCTGTATTGCTGTTGGGGATGAGGTAGCTGAACACTCACAGTATTGCTCCCTGTGGTGTGCGTCATTGCAGCGGCACCATTCACAGCTTGGCTGCTGCTGCTGCTGTTGAGGCCTCCAACGCCTTTTCCTTCGGAAGAGGCGAGGCTGGACGAGGAGCTGGAATGCCTGCAGTCCAGCTGAGATTTCTGATGAGAGAGCCCCGAGCTGGTTTTCCCGCTCCGACTTCTCTCACCTTCCTTTGTAGGAACGGGGGCACTTGAGGATTTCCCTGTGGTGGTTTTCATTCCTGGTTTTGGTATTCCACTGTGCGAAGGGGCAGAGGCCTCCTTCTTGGCACTATTCAGCTTTCCTCCTTTAGGGATAAAGCTTGCGATCTTGGAGGACTTTTTTGGCATCTCTGTTGTCGCTAGTGCTGTCTGTTCTTCTTTTGGTTCCTCTTTCAGGTCCAGCTTTTCAGTGATAGATGTTCTCTTTGCAACATCTTTACTTTTATCCTTTTCCTTCTCTTTCTGCTTCTCTTTATCCTTCTCATTACCCTTTGGAGAGCTTTTCTTATTAGTTAGTGCCCTGCTAAAAGTCCTTTGTGCAATTCCCTTGAGTGCAATTTTGGGACTACTGGACACAGATCCTGGATTGTTCCCGTTCCGATTTGCGGCATCTATTTCTTCATTCTCTTCAAAGCTGAGAAGCGTCTCCAGCTTTTCACAGCTGCTGTTCTGAGACCCTGGACACTCAAACGCTGTCCCTCCTGCTTTGGAGCCTCCTTTGCTATTGAAGAGTTTTAATTTTTCAAGCATAGATTTCTGACTGTTGGGAGTTGTTTTGGCGATTTCCGAGGTTGGCTTTGGAGGCTCTGGGGTGGGCTGCTTTACAGATAACATGGAAGACGTAGCTGTGTGCTTAGCACTGAGGGACTTGCTGCGCCAAGGTTTAATAGCAGAGCTGGGCTGAGGGATGGCTGATGAGTTATTGCAAGTAACAGTACTGCTGCAGCTTTGAACTGAGGATGAGACATTTTCATTCATTCCTGCGGGCTGGGAAGCCGGACTGTCTGCAGGCTCTGGAAAAACAACAGAAAACAACCCAAAAAACCACAACAGTAGTACCTGATATTGTAGCTAGTCTGAGATTACTTCTGTATTGAAACAGTAGGAACTTTACACTAACAACATTAAAAATATGGACGCATATTAGTATATTCAACATCAGTATCACTTAAAGTAAAAGCTTTCTTTTCCTACCCAGCAAAACAGCAATGAGGTCCTACTACATAATTTACATTTATTTGCTGTTTCAAGGAAAAAATAAAAAAATCTCCTCTAATTCAAACCAAAACGTGTTCTGCAATGTGTTCTCCTTTATTAAGTTCATAATACTTTTTCATTAGCAAAAACACAGCACTATTTTGTAACTAAGGGTTCCCTCTGCTTTTGGCAAAATACTTGCTGGCCAAGTTTGATTCTTAGAAAAACCTCAGGCATATAAAAAGAAATGCAAGAGTAAGGAAAAAAATTATAACTGAAGTCCTTTCAGTTATCGGGGAGGGGGGGGATGAGAACTTCATATGCAAAAGGTAGAAGGAAACTCAATGTCCAGAAAGAAAACCAATTCTCTCCTTATGCAATGAACCTAAATTAAGTATTACTACATAATCCAGCTGTAAGAGAAACTAGTGGCAGTCATTTACAGCCCTCCCTCCCTCAAGAAAGCAATTCTTTTATTCATTTAGTTCCTAGTTCCTTTTAATGTTATTTGTTCTCATTAAGAAATTAGTTCAGAGCTTAAAGAGAGCTTGAAAAATCACACTCACCTACCAGTGGCCACTTCTCCTCTGAAGTTTCTCTTTGCAGAACTTCCTTTCTGGAGACGTTACTCTCTCAATTATCACAAATGTGTTTTCTGTTAAACTGCTCATGTTTCCAATTAACTTTTGCCATCTATGTCTGTTTGCCTGCCCAGCAGCCTGCTGGGGATTAACGGCTCTTACCTATATTACCCTGCCCTCCAGCAATAAAGTAAACTGTGCATAAAGCTGCATTTTTTTTAATTCAAAAATCAACAGCAGTTGGGAGAGTGCTTTTTCAGCAGCAGGAGCAGCCCTGTGAATCCATCCCTGTAAATCAAAAGTTGCTGCAACCACACAGGGGCTGGTTTACTTCAGTTTCAGCTGCTCAGTGAAGATACGGCTCTGTTAACCTCCCTTCTTTGATCCAAACCAGATCTACTGAAGATTTAAAGCACATACATCTTCCTGACTTAGTGCAGAATCAGGTTTCTAAGAGTATTAGAGACTCCTTAATAAGAAACTCAGTCATTTGACATCGTTACAGACAAAGTGGGATAGCAGGAATTAATGACACTTTTAAAAACATTACTGAAGTCAGAAGATTTTTCTGGTCTCTGTTATTAACCAATAGCTATTATACAAGCTGGTTTTGCTAGTCCTTTTCCTATGGCAAACTACCCACATGGAGCTGGACAGAAGCAAGAGCTGAATTACAGACACAGAAAGGAATTGTACTTCTTTCAAGCTAGTGGCAGTCTGCTGACTTCCAAGGCATTACTCCTGCTTTACTCTAGTCCAGAGGGAAAACCAAGCCATCAAATGTCCCAGACAGCAATACCACCTGGTCCTCTGGTTGCTCCATTCAAGCCTGCTCAACACAAGATGGGTTAAACAGGCATGAAGAAGTGATAGTGTAGGAGTTGCAGTGACCCCAAGTGCAAGGGGAAGCAGCAACCCACCATACCAGCATCCTACCCACAGACAGGAAAGAGGAAGGAAGGTCGTAACTACATCAGAAGCTGCTGGAAATGTTACCCCTCTGCTTTCAACAGCTGCGCACCATTGCTTTTCCCTTCATACCTCTTGCTGTACACTGCTGCTTTGTTATTATTTTGACTTCCTTAAATCCTCCTACCCATCAAAATCTACCTCCCATTGCAACACCACACCATGCTCCTTCTGTAAACCCAGAACAAGCAAGCCTTTGTCTCAGCCTGCCTTCCACAGAAGACGCCCAGCACTGTAACGAAAGTGTCACAAAAATCCCAATTGTGCATCATGTACAATTAATTTGTATAGCTTCTTTTAAAGAAATAATAACTGCCCATATCGATAATGAGATACGTCTACAGAAACCAGAGATTCATGGTACTTTTGACACTAAGTTCCTAATCCAAATGCCCTTTGGCCTAATCATCCTAAATAAATCTTGACACAAAGTGTATCCATGCCCATAAATCATCAGAGCTGCCAGTGCTTCATTCATGCCTAGGATGAATTTAGAACAGGGTCCAAGGGATAAACCTAATGCACTCATCAATATGGGGAGGGAACCCTTTGCTTTCTAGGAAAAACTGATTTGCAGGGAGTAAGCGGACTGGGACACTGGAGGGTGACAAACTGGAAGTTACTAGTACTAAAGGATGCAACTACAAAGTAGAAGAGCTGTTTGCACACTTGGTTAGTACAATATATGCAGCAACACAAACCCAGCTCAGGATGAAGCAGCGTTCAGTCTGAGCATACAGCCAACTCAACAGTCTTGGAAAAGAAATTTGAGTTCTTCCCAGACAGGTTCTTAACAAGAGTTTGGAAAAAAATAAAACACAGGCAACGTGTTATTGGTATGGACCAAGCCATCCTGCATTCACCAGAGCTCAGAGCCTATGCAGAGATCTCATATGAGCTGTGACCTGCAGGCTGAGGCACACACCTGAGATAAGAGTTACCTGAGTAGCAGGTTGTGGTCTGTAACCCAGCTGTTGCGTCTGACACCATCTCTAACACTGAACTAGCCATTTACACTGCACATCTGCTGTGGGAGTAGAAACCAGAGGCAGTCCACATCAAAACAAGGTTCCTACCAGCTCTACAACATTTTCCTGGAAGTCAATGGCAGGTGTTGGCTCATTCGGGGCATCAACTTCATCCTAAGAGCCCATGGTGAGTGCTCCAGTCCACAGACCTTTTGGGGAAAAGCTTTGCTTGGATCAAGTGAAACAGTTTGTTTTCCAAATCTAAAAGAATTGCTCAAAATTTATTTCCCAGGGAAATTGAGAACTTTTTAGTTTCTTCTTTCTTTGAACGTTTTCAGTTTGTTGGTTTTAGTTCTGTTTGGTCACTACACGGAACACACTTGTTTCAGGTTGTGTTTTTTAAACACAGCATTCGCTTTGTGCCCAACTCTCCCACATACACCCTCCTGTTTGGAACTTAACCATGTTTCCCTTTCCAGTGGCACAGGATGAGGACAATGCAACTCCATTTACAGTTGCTCCTTATTTACAGACATGTCAGAGAAATCAGAATTAAGAGAACAACAATATGAGCGTACCATTAAATGAAAAGAATACGTTGCAACATTAATGTAGCTTTCAGAGTCTTTACCACGTGTTATCCAGGAGGTGAATTCTGTAAACGCTGGATGCTACACATCCAAAATGAATGAAAAAATATTTACAAACTCTTACATACACATCAAGCATCTACACTTTGGAAAATGAAAGAAGATATTTTCTTACACAAGCACAGTGGATTTTGATTCATACTTGGGTCAAATACAGTGAAACTGGAAATTCAAAGTCCTCAGGTTTTTGTTACATGGCACCATGCAAAGATAATGCAAGAAATAAAAGGTCCACTGTAAAACATGCTCAGGAAAAACAGCCTCAGCTTAAGAAAACTTGGGTCTGTAAGACTCTCCGTTCCTTTATTACAAACAGGGCTGCTGGCTGTTTTAGTCCTCAGACAAAACTTGGTAAACGAAACAAGTTCTGCTGCCAGAATGTAGATTCAAATGCGAGGTTTACTAAACAAGCAGTAACATTAATATGCGAATAATACATCAGCATGCAAAGGGTAAAGTTTTATTTAGCATAGCGTAGGCCCTTGTTTCATGAAAAGGAGGGCAGGTTTCATGCATCTGATTAATAAGCTTATTATTTCCCATGTGTTCCTTTGTGAGGGAGATATTTTCTTTCTTCAGTAATCTGCATTAACTAAAACAGACTATAAAAGAAATGTTTTCAAACCCAAGCTACAGCATACAATAAATAATGATCACTTCCCTCTTTTCAAAGTCAAATCTTGGCCTGAAATCTATTTTGTTCTTAGCATTCCCGTTAAAAAAGATGTTGGTGGTCTAGTTCCGATGCCAGTGCACACTATAGCACGGGTAAACCTGATTTCAGCTGCTCCTGCAAAGTCTTCACTGCATCTGCAAACCTACCCATTTATAATGAAAAAAAAAAAACAAACAAAAAAAAAGGAGTCTGAAAGCTTATGATTTAATTCTTCCACTGAACTCTTTGAGAGCTTACATTAAAAGGTCAGGAGAAAATGTATGCAATTTCCCATCATTTGTCATGTTGCTCTAAGCAAGCTGACTTTGATTTGCTGTAACTGAAAACTTTGAAACCCAACCACTGTAAGCATGAAAGGCAATGCAAAGAAAGGATGTTCTCATAGTTACTCCTTCTTAGAAGGGTCAAGAACTTAACAGCATTTTTATTCATTTCAAAATGAACAAGCTGGCATTTTTTATTTATTTTATGGGAAAAATAAAGAGTTCTCATGAAGAGAAATATCTTTTAGTCCAATCCATAGATTAGATAACAGTGTTAAAAGCAAATCCACCACCAAACTCTAATTTAGGAAGCAAAAGCAGATCTCCTCCACAACATGATAGCATCAGAACTGCAGAAACCACTGTGGCAGTTTCAACATCTTCCATCTAGATGAGTAAGTGGTGAGTGTTGACCCTTCCCATCCACCCACCAGAAGGCTCCTTTGAAACACTACAAATAATGAGTCCTACGGAGAAAAGCTTTTTAGCTGAGCTATTCTACTCTTTAGTAATGATCTGTCATGATCAGCAAACCCCTGAAGTATGGAAATAACTGCATTTCTGCCAGGAGCCAACTATAAAGATCACAATCTTTCCATAATCCAAACCACGAGCAGGTAAAGCAGAACATTCCCAACAAGAGCAACCTGGCACGCAGCCCTTCCTCAAAATAAGCATAACTCTTTGGACCCACTGGCGTTTCTGTTTCAATTGTAAAGCTGCTGACCCAGGAGAACTACAGGCGGGTGGAAGGGACTTGCTCAGGGTGAGAAAGAGGTATGGCTTCCACCCGCATAACAACTGAAGCTTTGTGTTGTCTCTTCTACTCCGGACCACAACAAAAAGCAACAAAACTGTTTTCTTTTTAAGCAGAGACTGACAGATAGGGAAATTCTGCATAACCTGACAAAAGCCCAGATAGGAAACATTTTGCTTTGCTGAGCAGAGTTGGTTCCTTTGACTTCTGTCCACTGCCTTTCCCTTTAGGAGTGATTTAATTTATAGTAACACAGGGCAAAAATTACCTTTATTCTTTGGTATTTTTTTTCCTTCCGTCATATCTATTTCTTCAATCCCAGTGCTGTAAACCCTGTAGCTTCAATAGCAGTTCCATGTATTCACAGAAATGGTTTGTCCCTCTGAAAACCCGCACCGAAGCCTATGGATGTGGCAGGAACTCAACTACATCTCTGTAAAGTCACCTAAAGTTCACATAGATCTCCAAGCATATGAAACAACAGTTGTGCTGTTGCTTGGTTTTACATTGCCAAGGCTCAGTGTTTTTGCTGAGGTTAAGGGAAAGAAAACTGGAGCACAGGCAATCCATTTCTCATTGTCTTGACATAACCAACTAAGACACTTGAATTCCTTGTTGCTTTTGTTTAATTACTGTAAAATTCAAAATGCTGTCCACATGATTGCCTGAGAAAGATGTTGGAGGTACCTCTATTGACCACATAGCAGTAAGATGACCATAAAGATAATGAAACAAAGTTTACTGTGCTGTTCAAATAAAGCTGCACTCTCCATCTAAATACTAGACAAATACCATTCTTGTTCATTACTGTTTTCTTCTCATTGTTTATACAATCAAATCCCCCAAGATTTCTCATAACAAAGTTATTCAAAAGCATTAATGAATTCCAGGCAGGGAGCTGTTATGGAGCCTTTCATTAGACTTTCTACATAGCTGGAGTGGGCAATATGTACACTTAGCAGCCTTGATCTGACACATCTCTCCTATGGGTAGGTTAAAATGAAACAGGCCACATACACATTATATGAGACTTGTACTTAGTAAATTCTGTCCATTGGCCTATTTTGACTACTAGTATTGGCTCCAATGAGGGCTTGGAATTACCATAGAGGCAGAAATACAGGCAGATTTTTAACAGAGAAGGGACAGGAGAAACTATCCAAGAAAACTCCCACTGAGCAGTCAATATGCCAAGCTAAACTACGTTTTAACTCAGAAATGTCTTTCTCTGCTCCATGAGAAGTGACACAACTGCCCAGCTGTACATAGTAAAGTGGTGAATGCCAGTGCACACTCAAACATGAATATTCTGTGTTTAAACAGAGGAATCAAGCCAAACTGTACAAAAATACCAACACATTACCATCACCTATTTGTGAACATAAATAAATAGGCAGAAATCTACTACATTTTTATGTCAAAACCAGCTGACAGACATATACGTCTATTCATACTAGGGTCTTCTTCATTTCTTCTCTCTGGTCAATGAAACTACAGTCTGTAGTAACAGATCTTTCAAACAAGGCCAACATGCAGGTAACAATCTACTATTCATGACAGTAACAAAGGGTTGAGCCATGCGTTTGTGCTCATAAGCCACTTCAGAGGTGGTGGCGGCCATCCTCTGGCACCAGTCATTCATTCTTTAGGTATATCTGGTTATGGATGAGGAACACGCAAAAGTCTCAGCAGAGAAGCCACAAATGCCAGGAACTGGATGGGACTTTGAGCAACCTTGTCTAGCGGAGTGAGACTAGATGAGTTTTAAGGTTGCTTCCAACCCAAACCATTTTATAACTCTAAGAGACCAGAGAGGCTGGACAATGCTGCTATATAAGGAGAGGAGGCTTCTACAGATGTGGTAGAAACATGCTGGCACTTCCAGAAGCCTGGGACATAGCACTACTGCTATTTGCTTTCCTATGATTTAACTGTGAATTATCTTTTCCACGGCTGTTCTTCTGGCACAATTCACCCAGCAATAAATTTACAAGAAATTGTAAATACTTATTTTTAGAGGAAACATCTAGGAACTGTAAAGGCCATGAAATGCTGGGCCAGCTCTTCAGCTGTTCTAAATTAACGTAATTTCACTGCCTCCAATGCCACTATGCAGATGTATGCTGGGCAAGAAGCTGCTTCTCAACGTTACATTTTACTTCAAAGCTCAAACTTTTATCCTCACAAACTGTACAGTTACAAACATGTCATTGGCTATTTTTTTTTTAGTTTGTGGGGCTTGTTGGGTTTTGTTTTGATTTTTTAAACTTTATTTAAATACATTTTTTGGCTCGTTTTAGATATTCTTAAAGCTTATACCAACTATGGCAAAGTTCTGTGGTCTTGTAAAGCTCCACTTCAGCCACGATTAAGCCTTCAGCCAGCAATTGTTTAGTTAAAAGAGGACATATTTCTGGATGCCAAATTCAGCCAGTTGAACAGTTGCAAAATTAATCACGAATACTGTATACTCATATCTTGTCCTATAAATGTGCCATACTGCCTGTTATATTCTGGCAGTCTTTAAGCTGCTTTATGGGCACACATCCAACACAAATATGTCACTAAAGATTCACTAAGATGAGCCAATTGTTAAAAAATATATTTGATTAGAAAAGAGAAAGGGTGCAAATATTATCCCAGGAGATACACACATATATCTATCTCAACTGCCCAAAGATGAGTATTTTGTTTGGCACTAATGACTGTCATGAGGGTCACTTTCTGACCTAAGCCAGTAACTTACGTTTAGGAAATACAGAGGCATCAATACATTTCATAAATTGGAGAAACAGACTAAGCCAGTACGATTACATTCATGAAAGCAGACTGAGAAGTTCTGTGTTTAGAAAGAAGAAATGGAATGCCTAAATAGAAAAAGTCAAACCATCAGCTAGGCAACTGTACTGCAGAAAAGAAATAGGAACTACCCTAGCCCACAGCTGCATACCTCTATAATGTGACACTAAGGAAAAACAAATGTTATTCAGAAATGCATTATGAGTGTCAGATAGAGAATCACAGACTGTAAGTCAGAGAATGTAATTATTCCATCCTACTCAACACCAGAGTAAGGCATTAGGTAGAGCACTCTGTCCAGCTCCAGCACCCCTCTGAAAGTGACTCACAGACTAGAAAGAAGCCAGTAGAGATCATCAAGACATATAGGAGATTTATCACAAGGAACCTATGAGAAGAAGGTTGAAAGCGTAGAGATTGTTTAGTCTAGAAGAGAGAAGGTGGAGGGGAGACATTGTAAGCCTTCAGATCCATGAAGACTTATAAAACATGACAGAGATGAAGGAATAGCAACAATGTGCTTAAGTTTTAGCCAAGCAGAACCCCGGTGGTCTATTAAGATCAAATGGAAAATGCAAGGGATACACTTAAGGAGACTGTCAACTGTCTGTCGTGAGACATTTCAGAACAGGCTAGCAAACACCTCTCAGGTACAGGTAAAGTTGATTTTCCTCCAGAGCTGGAGCACAGGCTCCCCTGATTATTTACAGATGCAATTCTATAAATATATAACGTATGCTGCAAACTTATCATACTCTTAAACACAGCTATTTAAACAGACTTAAACCCAGAAGGCATAGCTACGCTGCAAAGTTATGACTCAAGTTTATGTAAAGGTATTAAAAAGGGACAAAACAAAACCTCAAGATTCGCCCAGGAAGAAAACACTAACCAAACCATGAGTTTTCTTGGGGTATCTTTGAGATTATCTCACACTCCTTCCTTTTTCTCTCTTATTTTTTGTCTTGTCACAATCAATTCATGATCACTTTACTATATCAAAGGTAAAATAATATTGAACATGTGGTAAATACCTTCAGTGCACGACACAGTTCAAAAACTGGGTAAGGTTATACCAGCATCTGCTTTTTGGCAGTGCACAAAGAATGACAGAAAATACCAATTACTCTGGCTACGGATTTGTTGAGACAAATTAAATAAAACTTATGTTATCATCAGTGTGATTTACAGCAAAGCCCCTCCGTCAGTACAAACAGTATCTCTTGACTGCCAGCACAGAGGCAGCATCCTAAACGTTAAGCAGAATATGCTATTTGCTTCAGACCTGACCTACACCAAACACTTGTACATTTTTAAAAGGTGGAATGACTAAAATTTATGAAATTCTCATACTCTTGCTGTGTTTAGTCAATCACATATATTTCCCAGTGAAAACCTGAAAGTATGGGTAAACTGGTTTCAAACTTCACGGACTTACACCTCTTTATAAAATCTTTTCCACCTTTGCAGTCCTTTTAATCTTAGTCGCTTTTGCACCATTGATAAAATCCACACTTCATGAGATTAATTCAATTTTCTAAAGAAAGAGAAACCTAAAAAGAAAACTAATAACACAGCAGATGTATGTCCTGTCCTTAAACCAGGACAATACAGAACAGGAGTGAAAGCGACTACTCTGGAAGTCAAACAAGGGAACAAAGGAAATTTTTTCTAAATCTACATCGACACCATTTTCAGTCATAAAGAAAGTTATAACTGCCAAAATAAATTACAAAATAAGAATTAAAAAAAAGCAAATCCTTAACTTACTGTTATGTGCCCATGAGCCAGCTGCTTTATTCTATAATATCATTTCCCAGCTTTTTGACACTCATACACTGTTCACTGACAAGGAGAGGAATCTTTCCATCACAGGAACTCTGCTTATTTTTCCTTTTCTCTAATGAAATGTTAAGCCTTTCTACTGTTCCTGGTTTCAAAAGCCTTCCTCAATCCATCTCTCCCCCATCTTCCCTCAGCACCTGGCAGAGCTGGGCTCAGCACTCATCCTTTGGCACATTTAAAACCAGTTTCAATGATGACCTGGAAGTATACATCAAAAGGGTCAATGCCTTTTCAATACAGAATCATAGAATCACAGAGTGGTTTGGGTTGGAAGGGACCTTAAAGCTCATCCAGTTCCAAGCCCTTGCCACAGGCAGGGACACCTTCCACTAGACCAGGTTGCTTCAAGGCCTGTCCAGCCTGGCCTTGAACACTGCCAGGGATGGGGCAGCCACAGGTTCTCAGGCAACCTGCGCCAGCGCCTCACCACCTTCACAGAGAAGAACTTCTTCCTTTTATCCAACTTGAATCTCACCTGTTTAAGTTTGAACTCATTACCCATTTATCAAATTTATGTAAACTTTAGTATATCAGTCCTCAGTTGGAAGGTCATTGGTCAAGATACTAGGCTTAATATTTCACAATTCTGTCTTATCTAGCAACAGGTCTGCGTGGCACAAGATGTTGCAGTGACCTACTCAACAGGGAGCACTGTAATTAACTTTGTGGATTTGTGTGAATTTTCTTTTGTAGAAGATATCACCTCAGCACTTCAGGACTATTCAGTCTTTGATCAGTAAAAGATGTCATTCAAATTGCTGAGACTTTTTGTAACAACTGTTACATATATATATATACATACATATATAACACATATTCTAGTAACTGTTATAATATTGTTTAGTCTCAAGAAGAGAAGGCTCAGTGGGACCTTATCACTCTACAACTACCTCAGGGCAGGATGAAGCCAGAAGGTGGCTGCTCTCTTCTCCCAAACAACAAGTGATAGAACAATACGAAACGTCCTCAAGCTGCACCAGGGGAGGTTTAGACTGGATATTAGGATCAATTTCTTCCCCAAAGGGTGTACAGGCATTGGAACAGGCTGGCCAAGGCAGTGGTGGTGTCACCATCCCTGGAAGAGTTCACGAACCGTGTAGACAAGGCCCTCAGTGCCATGGTTTAGTGGTGGCCTTGGCAGTGCTGGGGAATGGTTGGACTTCTTGATCTTAAAGGTCTTTTCCAAACTGGTTGAATCTATGATTCTATGTCATTACATTGTCGGTAGCTTCTATTAGTTGCCAACACTACAATGACTTCCTAAAAAAATCAAGAGTACACTGCAAATAGTTTTCAGATTGGTTTAATGAAAGAGTCCCCACTGGGCTCTCCAAAAAGTATCCCTTGGTTACTTCAAGATAGTTTTGAACATGAGAGTAATTGACCACAGACAGTAATGAACCTTGAGATCTGGAGTTACTCAGTACAATGCCAATGAAAGAACTTTTCCCAATGCTTAAACCTCAAGAAGCTGACCAGCACAGACTGTGCAGTAAGCCACCTGCAAGGCCAAATCTACACAGAGGTCCTGCTTTAACTCTTCTTATTCAGCCAAGCAATCCTGCCTAATAACGCCCCTAGCCTGATTACTAAAATGGACAAAACCACATAGGACAACTGCTGGTTTAGGCACAAAGAGATTGATTTGCCAACACTGGAGTTTTATTATTGTCTCCCACAGTGGAATGAAAATGTTACAAGGTGGTTATGGGCTGTAGATACAAATTAAGCTGCCATGAATTGTTACAAAAAAAATCTGTTCATTTAAAACTTTTGCCAGCCCTAAACCAAGCTGCATCAATGCCACATGAATTTAACCCAATCTCTCAGCTCCCCTGCCACAGCTCTTATGATCACTATCGCTGTTCTGCAGCCAGAGAACATCATTTGCTTTCACGTCCAGGCTTCTATGCTGGATGCTACTATAAATGGGTAAAAGAATTAAAATGCTCACTCTCTAGCAGGAATTTCTATCATGCTTTATAAGCCTCAATGCTCTTTTTCACCAATTCTTTTTAAAAAAGTTCTTACACTATTATTTGGCACAAAGACAAATGCCTGGGTTTTGTCTCTGTTGACTATTACTAATTTATTTGGAATGGAAAAACTGCATGAGGTTAAACAGAACATAAGGGTTCCAGTGAGGAAGCTTGTGCAACATCACTTTACCATCCAAACAGTACAGGAGCCAAACCAAGTCATTCAGAACATGAAATATTTCATCTGATTTTATGTGCAGCTACAGAAGAGGGCTTGCCCTGCATTTTTGCATGTGTTTAAATGGAAGATTTTTCATTCAAGAAAACTACTAGGATCGTCTGAGTTGATCTTGAAGATATGGTTCAAAGAATTTCACTCAGCAATTTCTGAGCCAAAACTGTAACCCCCATCTGAACATCAGCTCTGGGCAAATATTAAATTATGACTCATTATGTCTGATTTAATCTCTTTCAATGGCTAATGATCCTCATTCTTAAAATTTCTATCCAGTTTGTGGTCTGAATTGGGCTAATTTCAAATTCCAAACAAACTCAATACTCGTATGCTATCTACTGAGGTAATAAAGAATCCATATCGCTAGAAATGTCACTACCTATAGGTATTTTGTAGGTACCAAGTAAGTAATTTTTCTTTTAGACAAAGAATATAAATTAACCTTTTAAATGCCTAACTGCAAAGGAGGTCTTCCACACCTCAGGGCTCTTGCCTACACTTTATCAGAATTCCTCCTTTTTCAAAGCCCATTTAAATAACTTCAAGATATTACAAGAATTCTGATCTCATCATACACATTTCTCACCTTGCTTCTCGTAAGGGCAAGGCTTTTTCTCCCTATTTCTAAAGAAGTATTTTTAAATTGAATCCGAGGGTTTAACATAATCCAAATCTGCCACAGAACCTACACTACAGAATACCCCAGTGGCCTTCTGAGCAGTGCACCTTCAGGAATCAGTATCACATGGATTCTCATACATTGGGAAAATCCCAATGCAGCTACCTGGATTTAACTTCGAAGAGTCACTCCTACTAAAGCTATGACAAGATATGCTCTGCCCTCTTGAACTGCACTGGGAAATGTAACTGTCCACATAGAAAGTGCACACATTTTTAGCACACATTTGTCATATGAAACCATACACCGATAAGGCTGATTTGCTCAGTGGAGTGGAGGTTACGTACACTTGCTAAGCTTTTATTCACGTGGGAGGCAGTTCCAATAATAATATTAGCCCCTTACTGCTGGCTCCATACAGGTCTGATCCATGCAAAATTGTCACTGCAGTAAGACCCTGTCTCTTTGGGATCTGTAGATCACAAAGAAGTATGGGAAGGATCCCGCACTTCCCTGTGTCTCTATGCCACCCTCTGTACTGGAAATATTTTAGCAGTGTCAGTAGCGTAAATAAGTCTATGGAACATGTACCTCTTGTCCTGTCACCATGAGCCCTTGTGAGTATAGTAACTACTCATTACATACTAAGACAGTCAGTAAACATACACTGTGTTCCCAAGTTAAAAGAGGTTGCCCCAAATTTGAAAGAAATAAAAGAAGAGAAGCATCAAGCAGAGGAGAACATGTTTTTCTTACTCTCCTGCTGGTATACTATATCCATCCCTGAAAAATCAAGATATGCAGACCTAAGATTACAGCTGAGTCAGCAGGCTCTGGTTTCAGAACCCTCATGAGACTTTTATCACGTCAGTTTGCAAGAGCTCTGCTAATAAACAGTCATTTATTTCATGTGAGTGCATGAATCTGTATGCTTGTTTAGTTTTTCTAATGCTACCTATTTAAGAGAAACTGGCCATCACTAGCACTGCCTTCTCCATGAAGTTGTATACTAAACATTCCCTTGGATCTCATGTGGAAATGGTCAAAGCCTGGTAGTGCTATTTTCCTACTGATATTTTAGCTGACATTCAATCCAAAGGAAAAGTATAATTTTTCCCACAGACTTCTACTGCCCTCTTTAGGATTATTTTAAATAAAATAGTAGGAATAAAGTAGAAGGAAAAACTAAAAAGGAAGAGTGTAAGACTGTCACATTACTGTATCACTTCATAAACACACTGGAGATGGCATATTAGTAATATTTCCTACAGCTTTGGAAGGTCAGGGATTTTATAGACTGTGGATTCAAATCAGAAAGTAATAAGAATATTCCCATTCAATGTTAACAGACTTTTGAAATTTCAATATGAAACCTGAAGGCCTGAAAATCAGTGCAGACAGTGGATATAGGAGGGTGTCCAGAGCTAGTCAAAAACCCCCTCCATTCTGCAGAACTGCAGAGTGCTTTCAAAAGCATTTCTCAAAAGACTCTGCATTGTGTACAGCTAAGAACAACACTGAAATATGTTCATAGGAAGGTCGATTCTATGAGAGTCTTTATTGAGGTTGTATGCTTCAATACTTCAGTTTCATTCCTGATACTACCTCGGACACAATTCTACTCCTTGCCATGGACATAAAAAAAATAGATTTCTTTACTCTGAATTGGACTGTCAAATAAAATTTGGCTGGCTTTTATTTGGTAATTATATTAGACATGGCAATGTGAAGCCTCAATATAACAAGTAACTCATAATTTGCATACAGGCATAGAAACACAAAGTTCATTTTACACATTCATACATGATACACATGATAATTTGAACTCATAATTATGAGTTCAGCAGTGACCTTGGGAGCTGGCTGATGCTTTTCATGCTATAGTATGCTTGTGGTCCTGCTTTTGGCTGGAACAGTTTGTTTTCTTCCTAGTAGCTGGTACAGTTAAAGGACATGAAAGTAGACCAAAGGTATACTTACATACACATGGACTACAGAACTTGTGACAATTCAGAAATTAGTTACAAGGCTCCATATTTACCCTGCTGTATGTAGGGACTACAATGACATCAAAAATCACAAGCCTGAGTGGCTCATTATTTCCCCACAATCCAAAAATGCAATTAGACTTAAAAATTGTATTTTTCTTTAGGAAAAAGAAGCCTCTAACAGCAATTACACACATTCAAATACCCTGCCTAGAATGTTACTGCAATTATAAACGGTCACCTTCTACTAGACCAGGCTGCTCCAAACCCCGTCCAACCTGGCCTTGAACACTGTCAGGGATGGGGCAGCCACAGCTTCTCTGTGCAACCTGTGCAGTGCCTCAGCACCCTCATGGGGAAGAATTTCTTTCTTATATCTAATCTAAAGTGTACCACAGCATGTTATTATTTTATGATGTAAGGAATGAGGGCACTGAAATTCCTGTAAATTTGGGGGGAATATCACATATGAAGTGTGGGGCTAACTCCAAAAAGCAAGTTAAATCTATCACTTCCCAACCTTAAAGAAGATGTCCACAGGACTGAACTAGGTGTCCAAGTCCTCCTTACTAGAGAAGGCCCATCTCTTCTCCACGTGTTGAAACTGGTGTCAAACAGCATGTAAACATTCAGAAGGTAAACTAAAATACTGAAGACACAGTGTAAAGCTGTAAAGTAAATATAAAGTGGGGAAGTGAGACTTGTAGCTTTTCACATGCTCCTTTGTTAGGAGTAGGTACAAATCTCAAACCAAATGTGCATGCATCCAAGAATCTCTTGTTTTTATGTAATAGTGTAATTTCTTTCAATGTTACATAAATCCTTTCCCTAAGATTTCTGGAAAAGCAGTGGTCTCATAATTAGTTAATGGAATCTTTCAAAAAAATGTAGGTTGTTTTTTTTCCAGTAGCTATTCCTCCATGCTCCACTGACTGTCCTTCTCATTTCTGATATATTCTATTTCAATTAATGCACTTTCATTGCCACAAGACACAGACGATTGACTAACAAGACTATGCACATTTGGAGGGAAAGGCCACAGATTAATAACAGATGAAAATCACAACCTACTTTGCAAAGAAACGATTCAAACACAATGCACCGAAGGCTACCTGCTATCACAAAGTGACCATTCGTGCCAAAACACTCTGCCAAAGCAGGCAGATTTCCCTTTCTCCCATTTCCTTCTCCAAAAACATGCAACAGAGCTGATACTCATTCATGAAATGAAAATTTACCAAGACTGGCATACAACATGGTCATGGGAGTCTCATTTCCTCAGGCAAAATACAGGATATGGGTCAGAAAACTTGAATTGTCCTAACACTCTGACAATCAACTTTGGCTGGCAATGTTACAATTAATTTAAAGTAAGCCAAAAATTTGTCAGACCAACTGCTTTTGTTTTTCATGGATGCAGACCAACTTTGTGTCATGATTAAGTTCGTGTTCCACTTACATAAGCTCCCATTTTATTTATGTTTTTAAGACTATAATTTATGACTGGAAATTCTGACCAGAGCAAAAGTTTGAGTAATAAATGCAACTTATGTAGGCTGTCAACGTAAACCCCAACCTTGTTTCTTTCAGTTATTTGTAATATTCATAGGAAGCAGATGATGTTGCATGCTTCTTCAGCAACCAGTTTTAGATGCTTTAAATATCCATTATGAGCAAAACTCGTGATAATATCAGCCTAGATTGTGAGATTTATGTTACAAGAAGT